>JARFMN010000024.1:0-262891 GCA_029372045.1 Scleroderma citrinum
TGTTCGACAGATCAAGCAAAAGAAAGAAAGAAAAGGAAACATTAACCAGCTCAGGCAGCAACCCACTCGCTAGGCGATTAGTGTACGCGACAGCCGCCTAGAGATCGTCTTACCAGGCACTATCGCCCTGATCGCACGTCTGACTAGCGCAGCGGTGTTCTTGCTGTCGTCCTTGCACACGGGACGTGATGTCACCGGAACGATACCCGCACCGCAGGTACCGAACCCAAGCTCATCAATTGATGACGACTGACGCCAAATGTCGTCACTCGACACGGGCGGAGGCATCTGCCGCTTACTCGAGCCGAAGACTCCGAAAGTACGAGACTGACTCGAGGACGCCTTGCTTGTATCGCCCGGGGTAGTAGCTGCAACAAAAGATTGCACTGGTTTGAAGTTGTCGGACTGGTACCCCTTTCCGACGCGTTTCACTCCAGTCGTGGCCATCAAGAAGCGATCATAGACGCCTTCCAGGCGGCGCTCTCTCAGGAGAGGGGGGTACACTCTGGTCGCCCGACTTGCGTTGTGGGTAGGGTTCCACGTGGAACGGTGAAGCAGTCAAATCATCGCCAGAATGGTCCACGAACTTGGGAGCTATAGGTGTCGCCACGAACAAGCTCCTGTCAGGACGGCAGACAAACGTTGCGTGGAGGGCTTCGAAACCGTATCTGCCGTTGTCCAATATCAGAATTCCGCATTCACAGAATAAGGCAAGACCCACCGGTATTCAGCTCCAGCTCCAACTTGGCCACATCCCTAATATGCCGGTCCAGATTGCCGATGGACCGACTCTTCTCCCTCTTCTTCGACGGAGTCCCAAGATCAAACATGCTATTGTCCCCAGCCTTGCTTGTCTCCAGTGCAGGCGACCTCGTCGAGATGGTCGCGCGGCGTTGGCGAGGGGGTGTCTGCGCGAGCACACTAAGCGTAGGAAGAACAGGACATGAAGACTCAGGCATATCAATGTATGAAAACGACATGCTCTTATCCTGGGACGCCGGAGAGAGAGGTGCATCAGGGTTACTAAGCTCCGCAAATATCTGGTTCGCAGCGAGATGGCGCCGAGGAAGGCGGGCCGAGCGAGTCGTGTGGCTGGTGCTCTGCGAAGCATAGAGGTTGTTGCTCGGGTTCTGAGAAGACGAGCGCGAGACTGGAACGAGGGGGAGAGCCGTAGGCTGCAGTACGCTCGTTGATGCAAAGTTCTGACGAGTTTCTTCAACCACCTCTGTTTCATAAAAGTACGTCAGTGAATAATCATCAAACCGTCAGTGCAACCCACTCTCGACTTTTTGAATCCACAGGTTCATCCTATCCAGAGCGATTTCTTCTTCGGGTCGTATGTCCTCCCAACTGAACCGCCCCTCCGCAGACCGGCGTGACTCGAAATCGAGCGGCACAGGCTCCGGAGATGGGCACCAGACCGGCGTAGTGCGACCAGTGAGTTGGGCAAGAGTCGAAGACTTGTACATGCGCACACCCTTGTCTACATTCAACCAATTTCAGACCGTGTCCAAATGAGAAACTCGCAAAGACAAACCAATAGAAGCCTTGACGCTGTGCTTGAATCCACTCAGTGCAGACTCGCTAGTGCGGCGGACGTCCTTTGGTAGCCCATTATCTGGAATAAACAAGCGCTCAGCTGATCCTCCGAGAAGAAGAGTGTAGACCAACCTTCGACAGTTTTCACATCGTCTTCTGAGCAGCGCGTTTCCTTGACTTGACCAAGCGTCTGGTTCAACGCTACCGCCGACAGTGACCCGTTCCTCGATGTCAATATCTGCGCAGGCGCGCGCACACCGAGCTTGGCAACCTCAATCTCGCCCTTTTCTCCACCGCCAGACCCGCCCGTCAACGTCGAGGCAGCAAGCCCAGAAGCAGACGATACAACAGTCGTTGTCGTATGCGTCGTCTGTGCCGATCTCGTACGTGCAAGCTCTATAGTGCGCATAGGAATATCCTTGATCTTCGTTTCTGGTTCGGCAGGGCGTGGGTTGGGCTTGAGTACAGTTACATTGGCCTCAGCGATCGCCTCTGCCTCAACCTCTAACTCCGAATCCGAATCGACATCGGCCGTACTCGATGTAGATGTCGATGCAGATGAAGAACCAGAACGCGAACCGCTAAGAACGGTCGAGGCTCGATTCATCTCCCTCAGCCGTGCCCTCTCTCGTTCCCAATCTATCATCCGGTCGCGGACACTTCCCTTGGTCATATTGGTCGCAGTCGAAAGGTTAGCGAGAACTGCGAGAGAATCAACCGCAGACACGGCAGACTCATCGCGGTCCTTTGGCGTCGACTTCGCTTGTGGCTGGAAAAGCGATAGTGACCTCGACTGCGAATGGTTCTCGTTGTAAAGCTCGGGGGAGCCAAACGGTGCCGTTGCGTTCTCTTTGTCCCCAAGACCACGCGTCCGATTCGCATGTACGCCCGTGCTAGATATAACGCGAGTGCCGATGTTTTCCTTGTCCTCGACCTTCTTCGCTGCGGTTATACCACGTCCTCTCGCATGCGGAGCAACAGGACTAGCATTCTCACTCAGATTGCTCTTAACTTTGTTTGATCTATTGTCTCGCGCTCTTGCGCCTTTCACTTTGCCGGGTCGATTCTTACCCATACCGACACCATGTGCGCTAAGGTCCACGTTCCGCGCAAACCCAGTAAGATCAGCAAGCACACGCGCACGTGACCGCGACCGTGCTGGTTTGCCAGAGAGCTGCTTCGCTGCGGACGTCTGCGCGGGAACAGCGGAGGCCGTTGTCTGAGGTGTACTTGGAGTGGGGGGGAACAGGGCTGAATGCACAGGGGATACGTTGCGCGCTGTTGCAGTCGCGAATGCAGGCTGTACAAGGGGACGTCCATGCTCCTTCCCAGACGCAGAAGGCGATGTGCCAGTAGTTGAACGCGGAGATGGCTGGCGCGGACCGCGTGGCCGCCGGAGGGACGACACGGACCGAAGAGAAACCAACTTCTTCGGAGAAAGCATGTTATTGTATGTGTCCATCTCGTGTGCCTGGTCATGTGCACCAAGTCCTCAGTATAACTGGTCTCCGCCTCAGAATCGATTGATTTAAGGGTCCTTACGATGGGGGATCCTTGAACGGTCGATAGCTTGCGCCCTTGGCCCATTGCATGTGTGCGAGTAACTACGCCGTGAGACGTGCGAAGTCTAGGCTGGGACTTGGAGCGAGCATGAAGCGCGTGCGATCGGGCGTGGGCACATAACTCCGTGGTGCTAGCCTTGTCAGTACCCATGAAATAACCATCATTCGGAGGGCCCGTTCTAGACGCAGTGCCCACCCTTGAAATAGAGCCAGAGGCTGAGTCGGTGCGAGAATTGGAACGAGAGGTAGTCGGAGACTGTCGTGATGAAGATCTGGAGCTGGGCCACGGAAGCGAAATGTCAAGTAGGCGAGATATGGACGTATCCTTCTCCTTGAGTTTTTCCTTAGGATGGTCTCGTAGAGTAGCAAATAAAGAAGGGGAGTGCAGACGAGAATGGGACATCGGGAGCACAGCGGAGGCAGATTTCTCTGAAGAGCAGTCAAAATTAAGACTTATTCCCTATGCATGCCACTCACTATGAAAGGTTTTGACGTTATTCGTAGAGATAGCTGATCCCTCCCAATAAGAATCAAGCATGAGATCTGCAGCGGTACAACGCAGATCAGCGTTGGGCACGATCATGCGCTGGAGGAAACGTTCTGCTTGTTTAGACATTGTGTAGTTTCCCACCCATTTTCCGCGCATCTGGAAAGGAATTGCAACTCGTAAAATAAAGCGATAACCCAGGAGATCATGCATATAGCTTACCGTACGTTCCCAATACTTCTCCAGATCCTCCTTTTTCTCGAATACTTCGCCTTCTTCGTGTTCAAAGGGTGTCCGCCCAACCAGTATTTCGAAGAATGTTACTCCGAGAGACCATACATCGGATTTTCGGGTATCGTGAGGCATGCCGCGAGCGCGTTCGGGGGATAGATACTGAGGAGACGCGTCAGAAAGCGTGATAAAAGAAAGGAGGACGCATACTTCGGGTGTGCCATATGCCAAGTTACTGTGGAAAGCCTTTGAAGATTGCAAATCGTACTTCTCCGCGAAGCCATAGTCAACCAGGACGGGAACATTCGCGGGTGAAAGGAGGATATTAGCCGGTCTGATATGAACGTGAGATGATGTGTGCGTTATGATAGGGATACACATACTTGATGTCGTTGTGAACGACGCCTCTTGAATGAAGGAAATGAACGCCAGAGAGAAGTGAACGGAACCATTGCTTTGCGCGTGGTTCGGATACTTCAACGGGAACAAGTGTGGGGAGGTATGCCCTGACAAGTATATGTTAGCACGATACGGATAGATCAGCAAAGATATTATACATGGTGATAAGTGCGTAAGATGGTGTGATGATGAACGAGTGAAACGGGATGATGGATGGATGAGGATCATGCTTGAAGGACCTGACGATCTTCATTTCGTTCCACCTGTACAATGCTTGTCAGCGCATATACGCGTGTAGAAATGAGCGACGCACAGCGAGCGCACCCTTGCTGCTGTCGTGGGTGTTTTGGAACGGTGCACGAGCTTGACTGCTACTTCGACATCGCTGTGTTTACCTGAGGAAGACTTTGGACGGCAGAGCCATACGCTGCCCCAGTTTCCGAAGCCGATCTTTGCAAAGGATGGTTAGCAAGGGTGTATGTTGCAAGCGATGAACTCACTTCTTTCACGAATTGGAGTCGCTCAGCGAGGAGTTGGTCAGAGAGAGAGAAGACGTCGTTTGCTTCGGGAGGAGAGGGCATCGTCATTGTTTAAAAGTACACGGTTGAGTGTTGTTTCAGTGATCAAAACGCTGGTCGTCGCTGTTCGCTGCAACGGCCAGCTTCAATTCACAAAGCAAATCTCGCCAAACGGCAGTCGAATGTTCGACTCGAACACAAAACAAATAACCGTAAACAACGCGTATTAGACGCGCATGTCACGTGACAAACACGCGGACTCCGTGCACAGAACACGAGGCTACCAAGGTAACCATTTGCGTAAATAAGCACGAAGCCGAACGAAACGCATCTTGGGTACGTACTCTCGACGTATTGATCACTCTGACACCACATCTTCGGCCAGCAACTCCCTACTGTTACGGTAAACCATTCATCCTGCTACTGGATCTGATCCGCCTAATACTCCAGCCAACGAACGTGTTCCGCATGAACGTTAGGTACGGGTAAGAGTAAAACCACTCACCGATAAGTTGGTATCTGTGGCTGACACCTCAGTGGTGTATCAGGGACGCATCTTGTTTGATTCCCAACATGTAGAACTCTAATCTCGAAACGTTCTGGGAAGGCGCTCCAATGAACCTTCCTGTGTTCACCCGAATTTCCTATAACGGCTCGAGACTAGTAGAACTCCATCTCTTCACGACACATTCCATAATGTTACTTAATCATGTAGCACTCGCATGAACGTCATTGCCTTCGCGATGAGTACGACTGACCCACGAGCATCCGCACGCAACTATATAAGGACAATGTGGTCAACGTTTGAAGGATCAATTCATGTCTCGGATAAAGACATTGGAGGATCAGTGGGTGCTCGCGTAGTTGCAACTGCTCTTTTCCGAATCTCCAATTGACATGTCTATCGCGTTGTATTTTGACATCGGGCTTACACCTGATAATACAATCCCTTCCGTCGGAGCAAGGTTCAATTCGTCTGCAGACAACGGAGAAACTCAAAAACTGTCTACCGAATGCAGAAGAGAAGGTGTGGGTTATCAACAATATTATCTTGATTCGTGAAACATCCAACCTGGCCGAATCATATGGTCTCGTCTCAGACGTGGCACTGTGGTGTGCTTGCCCTCATAGCTCGTAGGCCGCGGAAGTGCTCTATTGAACGTATACTTACTGGCCACTTTCCTAGAATCCGGGATGCCCTTTTTTTGAGCTACGGGCAGCTATAAAGATACTGGATACATCGTATTGTCTACAACTAACGAACGGAATCTCGGAGCATGCACGATAGATGTATGCACTCACTATAATCTTCCATGTCGAACGATGGCTGATTGGGCTCACTTCTCGGTCTCTGGGAATCAGGCATGGGTGCGTAAAAATGTAAGGCAGTTGAATGTCGATTCGTTTCAAGAATCCATCGATGATGTGGATACACTGATGTATAATATGGTGGGTGTATACAATTTCCACAACATATAGCAACACTACATTGAAGTCTGAGTAAAAATAAGTGCATTAGCGAAGCGTCCAAGACAATGCAACAAAAGAACACAAAAATGATACAATCATTGTCCACACATAGAGAGATGCATAGCTCCAGCGAAAGATAATAATAGAAGAAGGCACAATCTATGACGTCGACCACTGTACTGAAATGGGCCTCCTATTAATGCGTGACTTGTACAGAAGCTTGCGCCACCAAGTCGGACGACCCAACTTGGTTTCTGTGATTTCCGGCTCCTTGTGTTGCTGACAGAACTTGGCAACACTTGTGCGGGAGTGGTCGTGTATCTGGCAACGCGCTCGACGGCATAACTTCTCCCCAATAGCAATTTCGACAAACGTCTCATGGAGGGCTAGGATGGTATCCTCCTCGATGGTCACCGTCCCAAAGCCAAAGTCAAGGAGAAAACGCGTTTCGATGGCCCCGATTTCTGATTTGTCGAACAGCAGATCGGCGCCCTCGAGCTGTTCTTTTGTAAAGGTATCGTTGCCTATGAACTGTGCAAGGAAAAAGATATTTCAATTGTATTGAAGTGATTGGAAGAGCAATGCTTACCTGGTTGGCCAGTATTAATCCCCCCAGAAATACTCGCTCATGAGTAGCTACCCCATAGTCCAGAGTATTCCAAACTTTCATCTGGTCGATATGTGCCAGGGCGATGAGAATGACGCCCTTAGATGCACATGAGAGAGGCAGAGAACTCTTGAAATGAATTTCCTGAGCAGAAGTATACTCGTTGAACAAAGAGGGGCGATAAAGGGACGGTGAATTCCCCCTGGAGAACTCGACAGCATCCACGACGCAGTCGATGATATGATCTGAACCGTGGTCAGAAGCAGGTAAAGGTGAATCGATACTAAGCGTACCGATGAGGGACTGGTGCATCACAACGTTGAGCTTGCGGAGGCGGGCAAGAGAAGAGATAATAGCGCTGCGGTTCTCGTAAAACATGATGGTCGTGCGTCAAGAGGGGATGTCAACTGAGGGGCCATTGGACTCAGAATTTATACGGTCGGGAAAGGAAACGGAGGATCGGAAATACGAATAGGGAGATGACTCGGTCATATGGAATTTCATCAGTACGGAAATCATCAGAGACCCGAGTGTCAATCATGGACACAGATAGTCGACGATTTGCAAGCTTTGAAATTGCGAGATTCAAGGGATGGACCTGTATTTGGACGAGTTGGATGTGCGGACTTGCCTCTCCTTTTCCGGGGAACGTGCTCTTCTCCTGTCCATCGTATCCCGCCAATCAATCTTGTTAGATATGTTCCTGAAGTTGGTTGGAATGAGGAGAGGTCCAGCTCGAAGAATTGACTCCAAAGATCATAGACACAGCATGATTGGGAATTTCAAATGTCGGAACGGAAGTTTCTATGTGATTGGCTCGGAAGCCCAACCACCTAATGTGTTTGACATAAGGGGGACTATGAAATATCTCGCCTTCTGACAGTCTTCTGATGGACCTTGGTGTGATGAAATTGTTGAAGCTGGAAGGTTTGATGACATCGAACACTTAGGATAATTGATATTTATGTAATGATAACCGATTGTCTACAAGTACTGTCGATAGGTCTACATTGTACCTTATCAACATGATATTTGACCTGGTCGCTGTGTAATAACGATTAGTTCTATGATCGGAATATTTGGCGATCTTGCTCAATTTCATTACTGTAATCTGTTGACCACCGGATCTGGTCACAGGCAGACCACAAATTCGTTGTACTTCAAGTTTTCGAAGTGCCGCCAAACTACTACGTCGATTAGGCTTAAGTCAGTTCACGACAACACCACACGGAAGAGAACTTAAGAAGGGAAAAAATAGATCATCGACATCACCTTAACGTTTAAAACACAGGATCTTGTCAAATCGCATGATTGAGTGTCGGACTGTATGGTTTCCCTCCCTCAGTCAAGGTGTTCCACCCGCAATAGACTGCATACTCCGTGGCAATTTGGGGGTCACTCTAGTGTATTTACTCAATAACACCGTCTGCTTGAGCGTGAGTCGCCACAGGGAAATGATACGTATCGTACTGCCTGCAAGTTATGGGCGGAATGATATAGGACTTGGACGAATGAAATATTTGTACCGCCAGCTCTTGCTGGAACACGGTGAAGGTGGCACATTGTGGTTGAACGATTGCAGACAGCGCTTAGTTGTCGGTCAATGATGCAGTTGGCGCAGGCATGAGTGGGTAAGCTTTGAGACAGCTGGGTGCTAAATAAGTTACGCCCGTCCCACCAAGCACCCCTCTGACTTGACTTCTTATGGCTATCCTATGACACATGGCACCGCTGGCAAAAGTCTTAGCAACCTTCCGTACAGATCCAACAGACGACACGTCCATATAACTCAGTGTCCCCACAGGATGTGAGTGTGAAATATTCCCAACCTGCCTACGTGGCTTAGCTCCCCCAGGACTGGCAAGCGAGTCCATAGGCACTCCATGCCCTCCCCACTTAACTTGCTTCATTTGTACTACCAGCTACACCGGCATATACTGTATACCTACATTGCTGTGTCTACACCATCCATGTTTTTCTCCCTTGCTCTGAGCCATCGCTACTGCAATTGTCAAAGATTATAGTCCACAGTGCTGCTGTCTGATACAACATCTTCTCCACACCTATCACTACAACCAGTGACATGCCTGGTAACCAATGCCAAATCCCTTAAGCTGCAAATGAAGAATGGGCGAAGATGTCCACCCACATGAGCTCGAGAGCGATCACGAAAGTCACCAGCACCAGCCAATAAACCCCAACCATATCACGTTTGCAATGGCAGAGATCAATCACAGCATGCATTCCTCATTTTAGCGATTGTGGGACACATGATCTAGCTAGTAGCTGCATTGTTTTAAAGCGATCATGTGAGCGTTCAAGTTAGTCAATTCTAGTCGATTGATATACATACATACGACTTGCCGGTAATGAATTCTTAGCGTCAGCCGGTGGCGGAATGATGGCGATTATCATTCTTCGACTCCAGCATACAAGCTGTCAGAAGCTACTCTGACACCTGAGCGAGCCCTCTCATCGGTCGATGAGGGTCACAGAAAGAGAACTCAAAACGGGTCTTACAGCATGACTTACCCAAGTCACTTCCAAACGGAGGTTAAATATTTGGACTCCTTATGCTTTTCCACGAGTACATAGTAATCTGCAACACCGAGATTTCGTATTGTCTAGAAGATTCCATTGTCGAGACCCTCGAAACGTTTCCTTGGTAATCTCCCTCGAACATGGTTTTTGGTTATCGTTTCCTCAACATCGTGGAACCCACATGTGGTGACATGCCGGTTAAATCGGATCCATCGTTCTGTGATTCTGTATTGGTCAATAGGAGGGTCATCACGTCTATATCCGTCCACAAACAAGAAGACCTGACTCGTGCATCATAACTTTCAATCCACCTGTCAGCCTGAAAGCGAATATGACACACCATTCCCATAAACGTTTGATATCAGGTGAGCTGACCAGCGAAATATATAAAATGGGACTGCTGGGAGGTGTCAGAACCCATCTCGAGAATCTGTGGAAAGCGCTCTATTTGAACACCCCCAAGCACCCATCATGCGCTTTGCGTTGTTTGCTCTCATTTTTGCACCTCTCGTCGCTAGTGTGCCCGCGATCAGCATCGTCATCGAACACAATGACGTCAGTCCGAACGTTCTAGTCCTTGGACAAAACGGCCAACCATACTGCGTACCGAATGGCGACGTCTGTCCGCACAAATACCCCTGCTGTAGCGGTTATTGCGACCAGTATCGCCATGTATGCACCGTAAGTTACCACCAGCTCTCATTATATCCATTGTAGTATCTAGAGTACTCATTGGACAAAAGGATCCACCATATTGCGTACCAAATGGCGACGTCTGCCCGCACAAATACCCCTGCTGTAGCGGTCATTGCGATCAGGATCGCCATGTATGCACCGTAAGTTACCATCGAGCAGCACTCATTATATCCATTGCAGTATCTAGAGTGCTCATCCCATTTGACAGTAATCACAGATCTTCCTGTCCAAGATGCTTCTACACAATACACCGTAGGAGGATGTCAAGGACTTTGGCCGGATCATCGTTGTAGGTTGGAAGTAAGAACTCTTGTAGCTCGTTTTGGTAGTCAATTCCTCAATCGAAGGCGAGTCAGTTGTGCTGTAATGTATGTATTGTGCACCCGTTATTCTGCATTTGCGTCTCGTGTTTACTGAATGTGATTGTTGTGTGTCCGTGTTTCACCTTGTGACGACTCCATGTGTTTCTCTAGACTCTGCGGCACTTGTGTGTCATTTTGATCAGTTCCGAGCAATTATATGCATGGCCATGTAAGATAGATCGATAGGTAAATCTTCCTAGAGCCAATTAGTCACATCGTGTAAAGGCAGCACTAGGAATCGCATACCTACACCTTTACCCGTGGGTGCATCACCTTGCTCTCACCGTTGCAATAGTGTAACAAATCTGCATACCCAATATAGCATCGTCATTGGCAGTACGGCATCACGGAAGACAATGCAGTAGCGCACACTCCTTGTTATCGTCGTCGGCAGCAGACACCACAGAGGTCACTTACCTTCATTATTGTAGGGAGACAGAGTCCTCGTTGTCTAGCAGTGGCATACTCCATCGTCGTCATCAACCTCAACTGAGCAAACCAACCGAGATGTCATGGCGTCCGTCTGATAGAGGAGATGAATGATGCGGGTATCCTTGGCTGTGTCGATGAGAAAGAGGTGCTGTCTTCATTGTCCAGCTTGAGTGCTTCGGGGTGTATAAATAGAAATCGGCGACTACCCTTGCAAGGGGCACGATGCAACCTTGAAATTGTTCGATGTTGGTCATATCGCAGATGACGTGCTCACACGCTGACGCTGAACCAGCCTGTTCCGACGTACGCGGATTGTGGAAAGCGTGCTCCGTCAGCAGCACAACAGCACATAGACATTCATCATCGGCGAGGTCGGCAATGTCAGTGAGGGACCTGCTCACTGTCTGAACGGGTGCATAGAAGTTAGCAGGTGCGTAGAAATGGGGTGAGTGCATGGGGTGAGTAAAGAAGGGTCTAGGTGAGCGAGTGCTTATGGAGTAACATACTACAAAGCCAGCCACAAGTGGCATACCACCAGGCCAGGCCACCCATTCCTCTCACTTTGTTTCAGGTCTCGAAGCAGTCATGACGACCCAACAAGACCGCGACGACAAATAAAGCAATGCCCTGGTCTGCAACAAGTACTCCCACACCACCGACCTCTACGCACGAAAGAATACAACGAGTGACCCCGGTGGTGTCTTGACGATGGCGACAAGATACGTAGTTCCTGCAATGTTACGCAGCCCACGCGACGAAGGCAAAGCGGCAGTGACGCGCTGCTACGTCGCTGACGAGGACCACACCATAACGATAACGAAGATAGCGGCGATATAAAAGTGCGTGGACAGTGAATGCAGCACCCTGCCCCGTCGATGACCGAGCCAAAGTGCACAAACCAATTATTACAAACCGTCAAACGACGCTGAATCCCCATCGCAAGTGCCTTGCGAAAACTACAAGGCCAGCAGGCCTATGACCTCAGCAAAGCCGACGATCGCGTCTATACCTTGGATGTGGATATCTCTTTGCATCATTGAACGAATTCATGAGCAAGCCACTCGTCTCAGGTCATGGCTCTTTCAAAGACGTCATTGCAAGATAGCGATGGCGAGGATGTACTCCCACGTTTCCCAAGTTATCCAAGCCTTCTTGTCCTAGGTTAGTTGGATGAAGTGGTGCCGCACCTTCCATCGATTTTGAACGTTTCTAAATAGGTAACAAAAGCGTGGAAGTGTATGGCCATGGGTATATGCCTGCTAAGAGTGCTGTCTGTGAGCTTCCTTCAGTCATGTTACTCACAATATTGTAACGACGCATCGAGGACAACAAGGTCAGGGCCAGTGTCACATTACACACGCCAAGCCAATGTTGTCAGTCGAAATGTACGTTGATCCGCAGCTACATATCGAGATGCATACCTGAAGGCGGGTGTACAAGATAAGGTAGTTGTCGGCGTATGTGCCAATATGGTGGCTAGAAGTCAGGAGCAGAATGTGAGACAAGTAAAGCATGCGACCGGACCATAATTCATACGACTTTGTCCACCCGTCCAGCCCTGTTTGAAGGCAGACAAGAGCGTACGACAGAGGGCGGAAGAACGACCGCACCTCAGGTATATCCCCTGCAGCTAATCTTCCTGTGTGATCAATCAGCCAATTTGAGTCAGTGCTGATTCCAATGGAGAATTCGCTGAACCCTTGATTAGTCCTCGATGGTGAACTCGGCTTGAATGTAAAAGGACTGGTGGCAAAATTTTCGATGGTTGGAAGTCGGGCCTCGAAAAAAATTGAGTTCCCGCCTTGCTCAGCGCTGCATCCATGGTACCACTGTACAAAGCCCTCGAAGTCACCTTCCATTCAGCAGGCGAGAATGGATTATCTATATACCGTTGCGAACTAGACAGCAACTGGACAGCAGGCTTGTGAGGCTACTACCCATCTCTGCATATTGTTCATATATTCGCATGGGGTCTGGATTGAGACAGAAGCCCTGCGGCTCTAGTTCACTTCTAGCAGCCATGCATGCATTATGAACAAGTTAGTTGTACTGCGATACATGAAGCTTACTGCGTTTCCTTCTCTTCACAGTGTCCCGCAAGGAGGCAAGCTATGTCTCATTGTTATTCAAGGTTATAAATTCGCTTACCCTGGTCATAGGTTATGCCCTAGGCACGGTCGTCGAAGCTTGTATACAGCATCAGGCTAGCGGCGGATCTCCTCATACGGATCCCATCCACGTCACTGCCCACTTCCTCCGTGCTACAAACATTGGCCCAGGCGACGTGCATATCAAGTTAATCAAGTCAGGGAAGATGTTCACGAATCTGCAGGCTGAGCTTGTGCAGAAAGTGCGTGCCTACCATCCTTTCCTCTACTTACTACTTTGCATCCTTAACGATACGCGCAGAACACCGTAAAGATCACCGCACACATAATTTTCGGAGATATCTCACCCCAGCCTGCAGCCGCCATTCAAAGAACGTTGGTCTCACCCTCGCCTTATGCGCGCCGTCTACCTTTGCACTGTCATCCCAGTGAAGCCACTCTGAGCGAAATCAGGCCTGCATTTACATTCAGGTCTCAAATGCATTGGTCAGTTGACGAAGCGATAGTTGCACGTAATCAGCCAGACAGCCCGACGAGAACGACCAGTGAAACTGTGGGTGGAGGTGGGGTCGAAGTGGGGCGCATGGTGTGAGTTAAGTAACGAAGGTGACAAGCTAAGGACTTCTGCCATACCATTCTTCGGAGATAATTTCATGAATTTACCCATGCTTCTTCCCGAGAGTGAACCTGGGCACATCGGATCATCGCGCAGGTTAGCATAGGGCGGACTGTAGGGCAATCAGGGCTGATTTTTTTCACAGTTGGTTCCCGACCATAATAATGACGATAGAATTCAAGTCCAGGATACCCTCCTCAGCGGATTTCTCTGATCGCACTGTTGGTATTTACTTTGAATCACGATTCCTCCATGACCCTCAAGCGAGGCACAATGGCCGCATTGAAGTCTGGACAGCACCCTCTTGTATTGGTCAAGGGATTGTAGAGGAAGGGTGGAGGGATAAGCAGTACTGCATAGCTGTTGCTGATCAGATGGCTTTAATGCTTCCGATAGAGCTCAATTTAAAGGAGGGAATGAGGGATCGCAGCAAGCTCTGAAATGCTAGCAATGCTGTGGAGTTTTGTACATTCTGCAATTTCCTCCGATCTGTACCCATCCGTCGCATCCCGGCACCCATATTTACCCTTCCCATGTCATCCGATCATTTATCACTAATCAAAGACTATCGTTGGATGCTCTCACACACCCGGGTATACCAACTTACGGCTTTCGAAGTAGACACTCGTACCAGTGAACGACACTCAGAGTTTCGTCTGCTTAAACCCTCAACCTAGTGTTGATGACTGATGGTAGTGGTAAGGGTACAAAGGTAGCACGTGTTGACGTTCAAGTTCCTGTTTGAAATGCTTCCAGACAAGACCTGGAAATTTTGGCGCAGCTAGCAGTTGAGCATCGAATGAGATCTGGGCGTCAAGATGCGATATGCTATTGATCCAATAGTGCTGACCCATGCGACTACAAATTGACATAGAGGAGCCAGATTGCAGCGACAACGAAGGTGGTGCAGTACTTTAGGTTCATGCACCTTCCCCTGATCGGTAAATTCCTTTCACTGTTCGAAATCGCAATCACCGGCACCGGTTATTACCCTTACCTTGAATCCGTGTCCAGCTGTGGTCTCTGGTATATGAACTCGAATTGGATATGCTAATGTGCACCTGATGTGTCATAGTGATTCTTATCATCCAGGCCAATCGGGTGCCCTAATTCATGGCGAGATTTATGCATACATTGGTGAGTATTTCGACCCCGTCTCGATGAATCACAAAAATAGGCATTGAAACTTTTCACTGACAATGTGTGCGAGCACTGGCTGTACACCTCCTTTTCTACTAAATGCTACCTCTGATCTTGAGTTCCTTTCTCGAGGCACTTCAACCGTTTACACAGCTCAGATACACTGATTCCTTTCTTTCCGCAGCGCCAGTGTCTATATTGGGCTATTACCCTGCTATTACCGTCAGCCGCCCACTTCTCTTCATCGGGTAACGTCGATAGGTCACCCAGTGAAAAGGCAGAGCTGACCCAGAAAAGCCTCTAAGACCCACCCATGGATGGTTAATAGATAGTCCTTCGGCGCTCTCTAGCTCCCGTCGCCTGTTCACACTACGAGATGCCCAACATCGTTATCAACTCAGTTCCGTTCGCCACTCGTCTCAGAATAGAGGCATATGGTGCCAAGGAACTCATCCAGCGCGATCGTGCACGCATCGCCAGCATGCTCTCAGGACGAGTTACTGACAGTGCAGTGACCTTAACGATGAACGCACGCAAGGACTCCCCCACTGTTGACGTGACTGACAATGGTATGTCCAAGATCTTCCTGAATAGCGTAGCCGGTCCTTCAGCTTTTACGTAGGCATTGTATACACAATGTCTGTAGGCGTTGGCCAACCCCCAACTGAATACACCCTTCTTGTTGACACTGGTTAGCCCAAATCCTGTGCTGTTTTGGCATTTATTGTTGACGAATTCAGGCAGTGCAATTACTTGGGTAGGCGCCAAAAGAAATACAACCCAACAAGCACCAGCCATGACACAGGCGACTCAGTGGTACATCTGAGATCTTCGATATTGGTCCTTGCTTGTACCTGATTGTTCAATGCAGGACGCCAGTTATGGTTTCGGGTCTATGTCAGGAAATTGTGTGAGTGTGCTCCCTTGGCATCCATGTGACTCCTCGACACAGAAATGACCCAGACATCGACACTGTTACCCTGAGCCCGGGTCTTGTTGTCAAAAAACAATCCATCGGCGTTGCTAGGACTGCCCAAGGTATTCGTGATGTGGACGGTATCATTGGGCAAGTATGTTGCCTTGATCGAGATAGTGTCCTTATCCAATCTTTCATTCTAGTCTTGGCCCCGTCGATCTTACCAGAGGAACAGTCACGGGAGGCCGAGAGGTACCAACTGTCACAGATAATCTCTTTTCCGAAGGTATCATCCCCTCGGATTCGTTAGGTATTTTCTATGCGCCTTTGACGAAGGTTGGCGAGACCACCGGCGAGATCACCTTTGGCGGTATTGACGATTCAAAGTGGATATTCATCCCTCCTACGTAACATAACCAAGTGTGTTTGACATACTATAACAGGATCACCAGCGAAATCAATTATGTGCCCCTCACGACTACTCCTCCGGCATCATTCGTCAGTGTAGTCCTGCCACTGAAAGTTGTATTGCAAGATAATAGTCTGACAAACCATAGTACTGGGGAATTGATCAGATTGTAACTTACGGAAAGGGCATATCTATCCTTGGGAATGCCTCTGGTTTCGTTGACACTGGCGCCACTTTCCTTTTCTTCATAGCGGGTATGTGCCTGTTGTGCCATTTTGCACCATTATATGTTTACTATCCATGTAAGATGCATTCAATGCGTACAAGGAAGCAACTGGGGCTTATAAGGATAGGTGAGTACGATGCCATACAGGACATCATGAGTTGACTGGCTGCCATTTTCTTTTTTTTAGTACGACCGGCCTTCTGGTCATCACGGAAGCACAGTACCATGCACTCCAGAGCTTATTCTTCCACATCGGCAGTGTTTGTTATTCACCTTTACTATTATTATTGACCTCATTCAGGAATGTACATAGGTCACCTATGAGTTTACGCCCAACGCCCAGATCTGGCCTCGTGCTTTAAACAGTGTGCTGAAAGGGGATTCCAATAAGATTTATCTCGTTGTCGTGGAAATCCCATCGACAGGTGGAATTGATGGTATCCGGTTTGTTAGTATGTGTCTCTTCCACTTCACTTATTCTTTCAAGCAGTATTGATGCCTGGGTGTGACGTGTACATCTGATAGATGGATTTTCCTGGTTACAGCGCTTCTATAGCGTTTGCGACAGTACGAACGGCCGCATTGGGTTTGCTACGACTCACTACACAAATGCCAATACCAATTGACCAGTGTGAATTGGAATGGAGGCGAGATTCCTCAGCATGTTGAAATGGTCGAACAGCTTTGTTGTTCCGGTTACGGTGATTCGTGTATCTTGTGCTTGTTGGATTTCCCCCGTATTTAATGCAGCCAATATCGGATGGGTACTTGGCATCAGCTCGACGGACCTAAGTGACACCCTCACAAAACATTTCATCTGGAACCATCCGTCAATATGGCCTCATTGAGAGCCAATCGATGTTGTACCTCCGCATGATATGGTATTTCCACTTTCGAAGTTCCCCCATTCGATCAAGCTTCTTCTACAATCAAATATTATTCTCAGTACAAAGGTGACATGGAAAAAACAAAGCTCATACACAGAACACGACAATGCATTGATCATCACGGGAGTTTGAAAATGCTCACATTTCCAGTCGTAGACCTTGGGGTGATATTATCTAAGAAATCTCCACTGACCTGGCAACTTTACTAACAGAGAGTTGATAAATGAGCTCAACCTGTCGACAACTGTCCTCTTTTTTGTGACTTGACTTTGCATGGCGAAGCTCACCTCCGAGATGATTTCCCCTAGTACTTCTTTCGCAAACATGTAGGGAAATTCACACATGGCACTTGCTGTAATGGGGCAGAGAAAGCAACCATGGCGCCTAACCTGTTGGATCATTTTCTCGGTCATTTTGTGTACAATATGGGCGCATGGCTTATCCTTCGAGGCTTGGAAGGTGGCGTCCATGAACTCTTCCCACCACAAAGTGGGTTGATTGTTAAATAGCTTTGCGACTTTTTCCTGAGGACAATAGCACATATGGGCTGTACATTCGCCAAAGATCCACAAAGCTGCGCGGCGTTACGGTTTTGATGGTGCTGTTCAATCCAGGAGAAGCCGAGATGCAAGAGTTGCACCGCACTTCCGCACTTCTGATGGTATGTTAATAATGCGAGAAGGTCCACAGCAGTGACTAGTTCGATTTCCTCAAACCAGCCAGGAATGAGGGGCTATCAGAGTTACGAGGTGCAGTGGGGCACTAATAACGAGTACAATGAGTGAAGCTCAGCTTTGGAGACGAAGGCTATATATTCAATACCTAATAACGAGTACAATGAGTGAAGCTAGACAACATAGTCAGTATTGTACTCATAGTAAATGACAGATAAGGGTCTCACCTCAGCTTCGGAGACGAAGGCTGAGGTGTTCAAGTCAGAACATGATGAACTAAATATCCTACACAAAATGAGCTCAGAGAGCCATACCGGAACTACGTGGCAAGGTACATTGTAACAAATGAATAATAGATCAGATCAGTCAAGTTAAATCAAAGTGAAACAACATCAAGTAAACATATCTGCAGTCATGCTTGACATATCTCAGACCATAAGGCTCCGAGTTCTGACATTGCCAACACTCACTGAGATTAACGCCCAGCATTGCGCCATGCCCAGCCTTCTAGTGCTTTATCATCATTCAGCCACCCAGAAGTAGATTTCATACGGCATTCATCTGACAATGTAGATTTTCGCATCTTCAAAATCTTCCTCTCCCTGGCATCCCCATTCTTTGAGAGGCTGTTTGATCACTCCCCTTCCTCCTGAAGAAAAGCTTTGGGACATAGAAATGAAGTGTGAACTCCCCATTATTCCTGTTTCAGAGGACAGCAGGACTATAGACGCTCTCCTCCGCTTCTGTTATCCGCCCACACTCACCCCAATCCCATCTCTTGACCATTTCAAGGATGTGGTCAACATACTCGAAGCAGCAAAAAAACATTCTCTCGATGAAGTGGAGAAAGTGATCTGTGAAGCTCAGTTCAACGCTAAGATCTTGGAAGTCGACTCTTTGCACTGCTTTGCTGTGAAGCACTAAGCTCGCCTGCGTGACCAGACAATCATGGCTACCAAGTATTCTTTGCGGAAGCCCCTGTCAGAACTCAGAGCCTTATGGTCTGAGATATGTCAAGCACGACTGCAGATATGTTTACTTGATGTTGTTTCACTTTGATTTAACTTGACTGATCTGATCTATTATTCATTTGTTACAATGTACCTTGCCATGTAGTTCCGGTATGGCTCTCCAAGCTCATTTTGTGTAGGATATTTAGTTCGTCATGTTCTGACTTGAACACCTCAGCCTTTGTCTCCGAAGCTGAGGTGAGACCCTTATCTGTCATTTACTATGAGTACAATACTGACTATGTTGTCTAGCTTCACTCATTGTACTCGTTATTAGGTATTGAATATATAGCCTTCGTCTCCAAAGCTGAGCTTCACTCATTGTACTCGTTATTAGTGCCCCACTGCACCTTGTAACTCTGATAGGCAATGGTAGTTCCAAAGAATGAGATACATATATACTGAGCTACCAAGTCCGTTATGCTGAATGGCAAGGTCACACAAACAGGGGAAAGTGAGCGAGGCCATCTAAAAGGTTCTTACTTAAGGGTGTACATGAGGGGAGAGTCTGTACGTGTTGACCACTAGATGTCTAAGAACGCTGGATACATCCAAGATCATGTACGCTCAGGTTACACGCCCAGAGCCAAATCAATTTACATCGATACTAAAACACAAAAGAAAGGTCGTGGCGATATCACAGTAAATGCTCGTGCAGATGACTGCCTTAAAGAATAACCAGATCAGAAACAGACTGATAACAATATTGCTGTATACTGGACTTCCATTGCCCACTTAGCTTAATCAACCACTGCCAATGAAACCACCTCTCTCAAATTCGACGACTTTCCTGTATTGATTCTGGTGCAATGGTTGAGGGGAAGGGTTCCAAGGACTTCTGCAAGTTTTACATGGCAGTTGGAGAGTGCATCATACAGACACGAAATATCGCTGGTTGTGTTTTGATGATATCCATCACCCGCATGTTTGTCCGAGCTGAATGCGATCCCCTTGAATGCGAAATTGATCAAGTTGGGTGCAGATATTGCCTCGCTATGTGGTTGCAATGCGTGGATAAGGTCGTTCGCATTGCCGTTTTCCAGTCGTATTGATTGTAAACCCCGTGCATGGCCGAATGCCTCTGTCCACAGGCATCGGTCATTCTGAACGATCTCGAAGGAGCCATGCATGGCGATTGTCTGGAGGTGTGTAAATGGAAGCGAACAAAAGAACTTGATAATGCTATCGAAGTCTGATTCCCACTGCCCATCGATGCCTCCAAATTTGATCTTGAGGAAAAACGGGGGATCCGCGTCTTGTTCATCTAGGGAATCGATTCCACATGTAAGTTCCCACCTGTCTGTCGATGGGCGAGCACAAGAGATATCCATAAATCGAGGCAGTGGGATCTTATCCTTGGTGACCAGCAGGAAGACGGAAAGGTCATTGATGGAAGAACACTCTAGTCGAACGAGAGTGCTCTTTGGAAATAGAAGATGGTCCAACAGACCGGCCACCATGGAGGATCGATCGACCAACGTCAGCCTCTCCAATTTTGACATTGCGATCTTGTCCACAGAAATCTCGCTAACGTCCCACCTGAGATGGCCCGAGAACACCTCTGATAAAGCAAGGTTGCAAAGTAGCGGCAGCTGATGGAGGAGTTGTAGGACATCATTCCAGTCGACCGTAGTGGGCGTGAGCAGACTGAGTTTGAGTACAGACAACCCACGAGAGATTGGAGACAAAAAATGGACTCAAGACATCTCTAGGACATACTTTGAAGGAAAGACATCGACCCAGCAAAGATATCTTCGCCTACAATGAATGGATCCCATGGTGCGGACGACAACAAGGTAAGATGAAAGAACCTTAGCAGCGGTGCTGCTACACTGATCCTAGCAGATAATTGCTTGAAGGAGGCAAAAGAACAGTCGATGCGCAAGTCCTGGATGCGCTCGATGTGCTCTAAGGCCTTCTTGACGAGATTGGTCGTTGTTCCTGCATCCATCAGGAGCATGCGTGCATGCATAACCAAAGGGTAGGGCTTCGATCTTTGAAAGAGCTCGTCAATCCACCTTGGGGACGTGAAGAAGAGACGGGTCCAGAGAAGTGGACAACCTAGTGCAGCATTACGCCAGGCACGGTTAACGTGGGTGATTCTAACCCAGGTAGGAATATCTTCGTTGACCTGCGGCTTATATTTAGCGTGCCATTGCAATATGCACTCCAGAAAGATGGCAACAAGTAGTTCTTCTGGCAGGCGAGAAATGGCGGATGAGGAATTTTGATGGGAGGGCGGCGAATGAATAACTGCTGTAAGCTCGTTGTGAATGGGAAGAGCATCAAGTTCTGGAGGTGCACTCACCTATCGATGGCATTCTGAAACGAGAGGTTTGACAAGAGAAAGTTGGTGGACAGCTGAGCTGTGAGGGAGGAATGGGCACTGGACCAGTCAGCCTTAGAAGGAGACACTGGGTATCGAATGCAATGCATCTGAAAAGGGATGGAAGGAAACAACGTACCCGTTGGATTCTTTGCAGAGGGAAAGGAAGGCTGCCTAGGTGTGGAGATGAATGCAAAGTGTAAGGGGAAGTGTGGGTTCGAGAGTTCAGAGGGACAGAGGGAGAGGTGAGAGGTAAGGCTGAAACTGAGAAGGCTTGGATACGGCTTGGATACTGAAACTGTAGACGGAGGCTAGACTTAGTAAATGTTCTGACTGATAGCTTGGGGAATGATATCAAAATTGAGGGGGAATGGAATACTGCTGTTCAAGGCAGCTACAGATGGCATAAATACAGTAAAAATGTCAAAGCGCGAGTGGCTCGCGGTCTGGGCAAAACAAAGTATCTACAGTAACAATGAAGGTCAAAGGTACGATGACATGAAGTCAAAGCGAGAGGAGAGGGCTGCCTATTGAAATAGGACGTGGGTTCTAACCTGGCCGCTTTCGAGCATTGTAGATTACACACGTCCACCCTGCCCTATTTGGGTCTTACTGGTCACAGGAGGACCAATACCAGTTGCCCAATATTAGCCATAACTCCCCTCGAGGTATGTGCTTGTCATCCTCACCAACGTCCGGCCCTCTCGGGTACTTTGAAGACTGAGAGTAGTATAGCTAGACCGTGTCAGTTCCTTACAAGAGCTTGCTGAGGAGGTGGTGCGACAAGCAGGAGAATGGGCTGACATCAGTACTGGCCTCTGGTTCATACTATGAGGCAAACTGTCATGTACGATCACAATCAACATGAGCAAAACTGGTAGTTATGGCCTCGTAAGCACGGGAAAGATGTGGTCGTTCCAGTCCATAATTTTGTTGATACCCCTGCCAGTCTCATCCTGTTTTGCACCTTTTGACATCAAGACCTTGGTGATATGCGGAGCAGTGGCATGTGTGTCACGCTCAATTTTTGGCACATGTGATCATCACTTTCAAGTTTCTATACCGCGCCACAACTTCGTTCTGAGTTCAACCTGGGAATGTTGCTGCCTCTCTTCTCCTTTTGTCGTTCTCGTGGTGTTCATGTAGGTGACCCTATGTTTGCCTGAGTGGCGCACCTGTGGCATTCCTCTGCAATCCGTTTGATGACACACATTTGGGGTGACTTCAAGCGTCGTGTTCACACTCAGTCTTTCTCTTCCTTACTGTTTCCACCTTTCTTTATTTGCTCTTGCCATCTCTTACTGTGTCCACGCCAACGAGGTCTTATGACCTGAGCTTTGTATAGTTGGCCGTATTTTATTTCATTCCATTGCTAGACGGTGACCAATCCACCTGACACGGTCCCAGGTGTACCTTTCTATTACTCCAGCAAGGGTGACTTTGCATACTAAAAAGTGACCCCCATGGTGTATTGGCAAGACTTGCTATTGAGATCGAAGACCATCCTTGAGGCAGACATCATAGCCGACATTAAGCACAACCAAGAGTCCCTATAAAGGTGATCACTCCCTCGTTGTGCATGCCCTAAACTTTCCCGGGCACCCAAATGGCTTTATGTCCTTGGATGAAACCTTCATGAAGCAGAGGAACAGCTCCTGATGGATCCTGCCTTCAAGCATATATCCAGTATGACACAGGCAATTGGTATGCAGTCCTTGAAGTGAAGACGGATGCACCTCTAGAACAAGCTTGGACAATCATCAATCACCGCATCCCACCAGGCAGGTGAGTCATCATGCCAATGTCCCAAGCAAATACTTGCATTATTACACTGCATCTCAGCTCTATGCATTATATTATTTGTTATTCTTGGGACTGGTCGTCCGCAGCCTCCGTCATCAGTATTTAGGTCAAACAGTGAGTTCCTTCACAATACCCGTATACTCAGTGTGGAATATGTATGTCTATTTTGTAACATCTTGTTTCTTGTCAAACCCCTCATCAGAGGGGCAGAAATGCTGATATAAACATCACACACATGCATCTACCAGGTACTGATTGGCATGACTCGAGTCAAGTCTAGTGGTACCAAGTGTCACATGTGACTGTGGCTCAGTAATTTATAAGGAGGTACTTTTGCATGTAGTAGATGGACCCTCTCTTGAACCCATACTGTGACCTATGAGCTTTCAAGGGAGTGCCACACCTACTCGCTGAGCTGTAGTTCCAACTCCCCACTTTTTTTTTGTCAAACTTTCATTGTAGAGTTTCTTCAGAGTCTCGGTGAGTTGACATTCAGAACCTGATATGTTCCACATCCATTAATACCACCATTGGATAGAATGATGTCGAGGCTATTAAAGCGTGAGGAATCCCTAAGTCTCAACAAGACCACAGAAATGGCTCATTCGCCATCTATGTTGTGGTCCTGGTGAAATTCCTTATCCCCCATATCTTGTCCACCACCGGAATTACTTGCCACCATCTTCCTAGAGTACACGCAACAATGGCACCAAGAGAGATCGCTATATACATTAAAGATTCCTGGTTGGATTCGTGTTTCTTATGTCTGTCGTCACTGGCGCAATGTCACTCTGGACTATGCCGATCTCTGGAAGCATCTCTTCTTCGTATCTTCAGAATGGTTGGATGAATTACTCAGCAGGTCGAGGACCCGCCCCCTGATTGTTCATGCATGGTTTCACTTGGAGACAACAATTCCTTTTCTGGAGAAAATATTAGTGCATATGGAGCACATCCAGGAAATCCAGATCTGTTTATCCAGCAATAGATTTGTGACTGATGAAATCCGCACCAGACTGAGAACAGCTACTCCATTGCTACAGTTGTTTGATCTATCTTTGGTGACGTTGGAATATCCTGGGGGGAGTTGGTTCATGACAGACAAAGACGTCTTTGCTGGAGCAGTGCCTGACCTCCGAAGGGTGTATCTGCACAAGTGTCCCGTGGATTGGTCGTCTTCCATCTGTCAGAACTTGGAGCCTTATGGTCCGAGATATGTCAAGCACGACTGCAGATATGTTTACTTGATGTTGTTTCACTTTGATTTAACTTGACTGATCTGATCTATTATTCATTTGTTACAATGTACCTTGCCACGTAGTTCCGGTATGGCTCTCTGAGCTCATTTTGTGTAGGATATTTAGTTCGTCATGTTCTGACTTGAACACCTCAGCCTTTGTCTCCGAAGCTGAGGTGAGACCCTTATCTGTCATTTACTATGAGTACAATACTGACTATGTTGTCTAGCTTCACTCATTGTACTTGTTATTAGGTATTGAATATATAGCCTTCGTCTCTGAAGCTGAGCTTTGTTGACAGGATGACTATCCTGCCTCTAGGTCATTTTATCTGACCACTATACTTTTATCGTTCACTAGTAACGATTACTTACACATGTGACTGGCTATCACAGATACCCAAGAATCACATGGAACCGAACTATCGGTATCCTTCTTTCATGTTCTACAACGTTCTATCCCTAGATAGAAACTTACTTCTTCTATAAGTAGTAGTTGTAGTTACAATGCTCCGGAGTTTCTCCGTGCGCACAGACCATGTACAGTATGTATATATACTGTACTCCTAGGGTGTCATTCCCTAGGTTCAAATCATATATTCTCTCATCTCTACTGAGTGATCAAGTCCTTCGACACTTGATTACTCTACTAGCAACATACTTGTTCTTCCACTTCAAAGCACAAACCTCCAGGTGAGCACAGAGTCGCTGCGCCCTTCCTGCCTTTAGTTTGTTAGGTTATGAGCCCTGCCAGGCTCTGACTTGGTAGATGATTGTATTCAGCCTAACGGGCGATTCCCCAATCTAATCTATCATGTTTGACTGGCTGGCGGACTTGTGCTTTGCAGTTACTTTTGAGTTACAGTATATAGCCTTCGCTCTTACTATAGCTTTGGCCTACTGGTCACTTAACGACAACGTTCCTTTCGGAGTCGTACCCCTCTTCACCTACACAGTCTACCTGGCTGTTCGTGTTGTATCCCTTCTCCAGTGGAGAGATGCCCCAGTGGCACTTCCACATCCAATCGCACCCGCTCTACCAGAGGACCACGATTTCCATCCAGCGTTTCAGGGATTGGAACCGTTCCCACTTGGGGATAATGGTTATCCCAGAACCTTTGATTGGGCTCCACCACTCTTCAATTGGGCTATGCACGCTTTTCAGGATTACGACTTTAATCGTTTCTATGACTATCTTCCGGTCATTGCACGATTTGTATTTCTGCAACCAGATTTTTGGTTACCGCAGCAGTATTACATGCAGCGAACCTTCTCGGTTGCACAGCGGCTTGGAATCGGCTTTGCCGAATCCTTTAGAACTTACATGTTCTATGCCCCTTGCAGAGCACTGCCTGATCACGTCCTCTTTAATGATGTCACTCCCTTTGATCTTTTTCTCATGCAACATCGCTTGTCCAGAAATGATCTCCAGTTCTTCAACGACCAATTTGCGGAACTTGTCGCCGAATTCAGTCATGAGAACGGACTTTACGCCCCTACAGGTGATCAGGGAGAACCGTGGGTCCAAGAGACTCAGGATGATGCACGTCAGAGCAGGCATCCCCTCGAGGATATGGATGATCTCCAACTCGACGGACCTGTCGACAGCAGATTGGAGGAAGAAGCAGGGATTAGGAGACGAGGAGGTGAGGGCAAGGGCAAGGGACATGCCCTATAGGCGCGGCCTTCGATGGTCTAACTTTGTAGATGCGACGGAACTGGACTACCTGATAGCAGGTATTGTTTCCAGAGGAGCAAAGACCAATCGGATCTTTTCTCGGGCCTTCTGTCACAAGGCCGCTCAGTCCCCCCTTCCCTTCATCACCTCTTCCTTCTCGGCGCCTGAAAACCCCTTTATGGAAATTCATTGGCTTTTCCACGGTTCCTATGAGGCACCATCGGCTAAACTAACGAGGTATTCCACCCCGCATAGCATTGCCAACTTTTGGGGTTTCGACCTACCCGCCTTGAACGATGAAGACCCCTCGCTACTCACTGTCCCAGCCTTCTGGATCGATACACACCCCGACGAGTACTCACCAAACTTGATCTGGGTTCACCCTCTTTGGGATCCTAGACCATTTAGAGGAGCAGTTCCTGCCATCCACGCCTGGAACAAGTACCTCGAGTCGCACTTTAGGGGAGCTTTTAAGAGAGGAGCTTCAAACGAAAGCCCTTATCTACCCTCGTGCCTGGACCAACAGCCAGATGCTCGCATCAGTCTCTGGCTTTCACAGGTCGTCAACGCACGGTCTGATCCTAGGGTTCAAGCCACTCTGGACTCTCTCGAGGCCGAGTCTCTCTCACCGGTCTATGGAATTACCTGGTGGCCAGGGAACTGCACAGTGCAGCATCCTTATGGACTCACGTCTTGGCAACTCGACCTCTGTAGAATCAACCTCCTTCCTACACCAGAAGCTGATGGCTCTGATTACATCTCTTAGAGTTGATCCCAGAGAAATGGAAGGAGCATTCAACATGGTCCTCCATTACACTTATCCAAGCCCTGTTTGGATAGAACAGCTGTACTCCGGAGGAGGAAGGGTTTATGATGACATCTTGGACTTATCAACGGTCTCTCTACATACTTTCTTGAATCCCTCATATCTTATGATACATTTTCCTTATGAAGTTTTTCCTGTTTCGCTCTTGGAAATGGCTAACTTGGAGTCATTGGGGATCCAACTCCCCAACTACCACTATTGTCCCAACTATGATCTAGGACAGTTTTTCGAACTTAGGCTTCCGGATCCAACTCCGGTTGTAAGACCTATAGTTCCTCGACCTAGGATTCCTCCTAGAGTTATTCCAGTGGTAGCGCCTCCAGTTATCATTCCTCAACCTTTTGTCATGATTCCAGATACGGACGATTCTTTCTTTGAATTATTGCTCTTACACGATTTGTAGCAATGGCAGACGAAAAAGCCGGATTCATGAAAAACATTCCAATTTTCGACACCACAAACTACCCAATCTGGGCGATATCAATTAAGAATTTCTTACGCGTACAAGGAACATGGTTGATCATTAACGGAACCACCACTAGACCTCCATCAGCAGCAGCGGCAGCTGGGCAACCTGCACCAGCACCAACTGCAGACCAAATCGCTTGGGACACTCTCGACTCAAAGGCTCTAGGAGCCATTATGGGTCACTGTAAACCGATCGTCCAGATCGAAATGGACCGGTTTGCTACTTCCCATGAGGTATGGGAGTCATTACTGAACACCTATGGCAAACCCGGAGCAGCCGGAGTTTATGTGCAGTTTAAGCACGCCATGAAGATCTCTATTAGCAATCAAGAGGATCCACTCCCAAAGATTACCGAGATCAATAACTCGTTCAGTTTCCTAGCCTCAAACGGCATGCCCTTACCCAAGTCAGCGCAAGCCATGATCATCATGGCTGCACTCCCATCCGATTGGGAGAACTTTGCGACATCTATGCTCACTACACTCCCAGTCACCTTACCAGCTGGTCAACAGGGACAAACCCTGACTGTTGACGCAATTCTTCCCCGTATTAAGGAAGAGTACTTACGTCGCCATGGAAGGACTCAACTTCCCAGGACAACTGATAATGTTGCGGGCACCTCTGCCCAGCATGCGCAACAGAACCAGCGACCCAAGTGTCACAAATGCGGTAAAGGTCACCGCACGGAGGATCATTGGGAGGGAGGTCAACCTCCCACCGTTAACTTACCAAAGACGCAGGAAAAGAAGAAGGAAAAGAAGGGGAAAGGAAAAGGAAAGGGAGGAGGAGGCAAGGCCCCCTCGGATAAGGCAAAGGGGAAGCACAAGGCTTCCAACCAAGAAGTCAATGAGGCTCAAGTTCAGCCTTATATGTCTGACGACAAATCCTCAGTCGGACAAGCGTACACAAGCTCCACTATCACAGAAGCGGGCTGGTCTAATACATTCCCCTCATCAGCTCAATGTTCTTCTCTCGCTATTTGAACTAAGGTTCGAGAGGAGATGGAGCATGATAGAGTCTGGAAAAGTGTTAGAACCTATAAAGACCCTTATAACGCTTCTTGTAACAATGGACAATTTGCACCTGTCAAATATGACTCTGACTGCTACGGCACAGCAGGTTTTACGCTTATATGTCAGACTGTGAAGGATGTCATCAACAACAAAAAGAAAAGGACGACTATCTATGGCTAATGGATTCAGGAGCGACAAGTCACTCCACCCCCTTCAAAAAGGATTTCCTTAGCTATGTCGAATTTAAGCGACCAATACCAGTGGGCACTGCTGGTAGCGAAAAAATATACTTTCCAGGTATTGGGACTGTTTCTTTTACAGTTACACTAAATGGAAAACAGGAACGACGGACACTTTGGAATGTCTTCTATTCGCCCTCAGGAGTGAAACGTATCCTTTCCATACCATCCCTTACCACCGGATTGGGCTACACCTTTCAAGGTGATAAGACCCACACTTGAATCTACGACACACGAAAAAGACTCTTCCTCGAAGGCACTCACATGTTTTGCAGCTCCAATCTTCACTGGTTTACAGGAAAACCGATTGGGAAAAGTGATCAAAGATTGGCTCTTCTAGTGTGTTTGGACAACAAGAATATCAACACATTCTTATCTCTTTTTACCGTCGAATATTCTGACGTGTATAAACTGTGGCATTCAAGGTTTGGCCATCCTAGTGATCAGGTAATGAGGAAAGTTCCCAGCCATACCACTGGCCTTGATCACATACCACCTCAACCTAAACCTTTTCCCTGTGGCGAATGTCTCATTGGCAAAATGCACAGTCGACCGTTCTCTCCTTCTTGGACTTGAGCAACGGAACCTCTTGCATTGATCCATATGGACCTCTTACAGTTTCCTATGGAATCGTATTATCGTCATGTTTACTGCCTCGCCATCATTGACGACTTTAGTGGCTACGGGTCTACTCTCTTGCTCCGCACGAAGAGTGACACCTCCAAGTCCTTCATTGACTGGGTTTCATGGGCAGAACGCCAATCTGGCTTCTCTGTTAAATCGGTTCGTTCCAACCGAGGGGGGGAATTTATGGCGACTACCTTCAAGGAGTTCTTACTCTCCAAAGGTATAACTCACCAGTTATCAGTCGCTGACACTCCTCAGCAGAACGGTCGAGCAGAACACTTCAACAGAACCGTAATGGAGAAAGAGGAAGTTTTACGCCATGCAGCTTGTTTACCCAAGCACTATTGGAACTTCGCTTTACTCACTGCAGTATTTGTCTACAATCGCACTCCACTTTGACGAATACAATGGAAGACACCATTTGAGCTCTTTTTGAAGAAGAAACCAACCATTTCTTATCTTCGAGTCTTTGGTTGTCTAGCCTACGTCTTCATACCGAAGGATCAGCGAAAGGACAAACTCTCTCCAAAAGCAGAAGAAATGATATTCCTTGGTTACCCAGAAGGGACGAAAGGATACATCTTCTTACGCCAGAACAAAACGATTTACATTTCCACCACTGTTACATTCGTCGAGAATGTGTTTCCCAACTGTCCCGTAGAGAAGTTACGAGACAAAATCGATATACCTCTCCCGGCATCCGGTCCCTTAGAGGACTCTTCCGACGATCAGGATGGAAGCGAGACTGATCATCCCACTCCAGGTCCTAGACCACCCACTCCAGATTTTAGTAACAACAATCCACCCAGGCCTCCAACTCCGAGTCCACCCCAACTCAGGCAGCATCCACCTCTCGTCACGGTAGAGGACTATTCGGACAAAGAAGAACCAGCTTCCCCAGAATCTGAGCAACCAGGTCCAACACCAGGACCTTCTTCGCCTGCCTTACCATCAAGACGCGAACGTTTGGATCGAATACAAATCCCAAACCCTTCTTATATACAACCATCGCCTCCACCGGCTCCACCAGTGAGAGAAACCCCTAGTCAAGGTTTCCCCGGTAGAAGAAGGCACGAACCTCGTCCTATTCCATCATTTATACCACCACTTCTTGATAAAAGTCTTCCACCGTTTCTCGAAAGACATCCAACTGAAGCCCCTGACCCATCTTATCCTCCTGCCCCTTCTGCATTACGCAGGTCAACTCGCATACCTGTTCCAAGGGTAATTCCTAACAGTGTGTACGGAGATCGACCGCCAGTTCAGGTCGAAAGGGAGTCAGATAGAGATTGGGAAAGAAATCTTGAAAACCTGCCACCCGCACCAGAACGACTGAACATAGATGATCTCTATGAGGATAGAAATCCTCAACCACCTTCCGAGGATGGGGGAGACGTCAGTATCAACAGTCTAGTTCACGAACAAGGCCTTGGTTTTCTTCACTATCTTTTGGCTCAGGCGATTTCAGAAGTACCAAAACAGTACAAGGACGTTCTTCGGTTACCTAAGGAAGAACAAGAAAAGTGGAAAGAAGCAATGAAGGACGAAATCAGATCTATTCATGATCGACACGTCTGGACTCTAGTAGATTGTCCCCCTGATCGTAAACCCGTCAAATGTTGTTGGGTTTTTGCAAGAAAGTCGGACGGAAGATACAAAGCTCGCCTAGTAGCGAAAGGCTTTTCACAAATTTATGGAGAAGATTACAAAGAAACCTTTTCTCCTGTAGCAAGGTTTGAGACAGTACGACTGCTCATGGCCTATACCTGCTCTCAGGATTGGGAGGCTCATTGCCTCGATGTCAAGACTGCGTTCCTCTATGGAAAGCTTGATGAAGAAATATATATGGAACAACCAGAAGGCTTCGTAACTCCGGGAACAACAAACAAGGTTTATCGTCTTTTGCGCGCGCTTTATGGCCTTAAGCAAGCAGCATTAGCATGGAATAAAGAACTCCACAAATCCCTACTGAAGTTAGGTTTTTATCGAACCAAATCAGACGCGGGAGTTTATGTCTACAAGACTAAACAAGGCCTAGTTATCTTTGTCATCTACATCGATGACGTTCTCCTCCTCTCATCTTCTGCTAAACTATTGAAAGACAGAAAAGAAGCATTTATGAAGATATGGGAAGTATGAGATATGGGAGAAGTGAAAGAATATCTTGGTATCCAGATTTCACAAAATCGCAAGGATAAAACCATGATTCTCCACCAACAACCCTACATCCAGAAAGTGTTGAAACGCTTTCAAATGGAACAATGCCGAAGTGTATGGACACCTCTTCCAAGTGGTTATGTCCCTACTCCTACCCTTCCTGAGTACACCGCTACACCAGCTCTTCGACAGAAGTATCAGCAGGTTATTGGCTCTCTCCTCTATGTCATGCTCGGAACTCATCCGGATTTAGTTTTCAGCGTCATTCGTATGTCACAGTATATGTCTAATCCAACACAGCAACATTTGGACAAGGCAATGCATATTGTCAAGTACCTCTCCTCAACAAAGGACTTATCCATCCATTATTTCCAGAGTGAGTTATCTCTGGATTGCTATTCCGACTCAGACTGGGCTGGAGATAGGGAGACTTACCGCTCTACTTCTGGCTATTCTATGTTCCTAGGACGAAATCTCATTTCCTGGAGATCTAGAAGACAACCGACAGTCGCGCTCAGTTCCACTGAAGCAGAGTATATGTCTCTTTGTGACGCCGGACAACAGATCAAGTGGATCACCACTCTATTCCAGGAATCCCATCTTCGTTTCACAACTGTCATTCTTTTTGGCGACAACAAGGGTTCCATTCATTTGGCCAATAACCCAGTCGTTGAAGGTCGATCAAAGCATATCAATATCAAGTATTATTGGCTTCATGAATCCATCGAAAATGGAGACTTTAAGCTGGACTACGTGTCCACCGACCATCAAAGGGCAGATTCCATGACTAAGAATCTAACCTGGCAGAAACATGACCATCATCGCTTGTTACTTGGTCTTTATTAAACCAGTCTAAAGCAAGGGGGAGTGTTGACAGGATGACTATCCTGCCTCTAGGTCATTTTATCTGACCACTATACTTTTATCGTTCACTAGTAATGATTACTTACACACGTGACCGGCTATCACAGATACCCAAGAATCACATGGAACCGAACTATCGGTATCCTTCTTTCATGTTCTACAATGTTCTATCCCTAGATAGAAACTTACTTCTTCTATAAGTAGTAGTTGTAGTTACAATGCTCCGGAGTTTCTCCATGCGCACAGACCATGTACAGTACGTATATATACTGTACTCCTAGGGCGTCATTCCCTAGGTTCGAATCATATATTCTCTCATCTCTACTGAGTGATCAAGTCCTTCGACACTTGATTACTCTACTAGCAACATACTTGTTCTTCCACTTCAAAGCACAAACCTCCAGGTGAGCACAGAGTCGCTGCGCCCTTCCTGCCTTTAGTTTCCTCAGTCAACTGTCAACCCTCCGTCAGCTTAGTTTTGAATATGTACTCCCTGACAATGACGATTTGAACACCACCGAGAATATGGCCAAGATCGCACTTGCTCAACTGGAAGAGTTCGCCCTGATTGATTCATCTCTCAGAGGGGTGACTGCTCTGTTGGCTTGTCTTGAACTCCCTCAGTTCACAGTTGTCCGACTGGGATGTCCTTGTGTCAGTGTGCAGGACCCTTCAATTTTCCAGCCATTCATTGTGGACAGGTTCCATCACCATCCATCTCTGCTACAGTTCCCAGTACTCCTGCAATATTTGGAGATCCACTATAGTGCCCCCTTCGGGTGGGCCATTCGAAAATCATATGTGGCAGGTTGAATCCTGCCAATACCGATGGGACGTATATCTCCTTGCTGGAAGAACAAAATCTGGATTCCCTGCTCCGATTCGAATTCACAGCAATCCGCCAGGAAGCATGTTTGGATGGAATCATTGCATTCTTCCATACCCTTCCTCTAGCACACCTGAAGACGGTCACCATTCACGGTCACCGCGGAATGCGCCCTTACAATCGATGCCTATGGGTAGAGACATTTAGGGATGCACCAGATTAAGCTGGAATATGGCGGCGCCAATCAACTCATCTCTGCATTGGATCCACGCAATGGTGTGATATTTGCACCTACCTTGACTGATCTCGAATTCAAGAGAATTGCCTTCAACCGAAGTGAACACTGGGACGGCGAGAGTCATGGGCACAAAAGAGGTGTTTAGTGTGCCTGCGTAGTGTACTCACCAAGCGTATGGAGGAGGGAATTGTGCTTCAGAGACTCCTTCTTAACAAATACACTGGTATCAAAGAGTACGACATCACCGCATTGTCAAAAGTAGTTACTAAGGTTGATACTGAGGATTAGGAGTGCAGTTATATGTTTATCATTTCATTATGTTTACTGATGCTTGTTATTCTTTGAGGATCTCCAGGTCGTGTATTAACACCTAGCAGTTGGATCTTGGTGCCCAATCGCTGTGTCACCTCTCACCCAGGTGCGCCGACACCGTTGCCATCCAACGGAGGTCGCAGGCGACATTATGTCTCCGCGGCTGTGCACATGTCAAATCTCACCAATCCTTCAGCATTGCCACCAACTTCGAATATTAAATAATGGCGGATCATTGCATGCGGCATCAGTGCCACGCCATGTACATAACCCCGAGCTCAGCCTGAGTTCATCCATCAGTGTACGTACATACTCATATTCTACAGGATCTTCTTTATTTTACGAGTATGTATGATTCTACTTTTTGTTTTTCAATTCCTACCCAGTCATTTTCCCAAGCAGTTCAAACACCGCACAATTGATGAAAGCTCTGTAGATTGCATGCATGCTGTCGCATTTGGGTATATTTATTACTTTTATCAATGAGTTGCAGTGAATATGACTATTATCATTTTCCACTATAAACTAGCGCCATTCTTGCAGCTTCTATAGTTCATTTCTTGTCTGTCTCTATCGGAATTTCAGTATATATCCCTTGCTTGTGTATGTACATGTATTTTTCATACGGTACAGCTCTTTCAAAGTTAGCCGACACATGAAATGACTTTGCTTGTTTCTCTAAGTTGCACGTCACGGATGTGGTTCGAAAAGATCTGTGTGCTTGACGGGAATGACCAACTCTTCCAGGTCTTTCGATCGTGTTGCTCGCATGCGATCTGAGCTTCACGAGCACGCATAACGGTAAATGTTTGAACTGAACAATGGAACCCAAAATAGGTGGTTCGGTCGACAAGGCACGCGTTGATCCAGGAGTAGGTGGAGTAATAAGTGACAGGGATAGAATCACCGCAGAATATCGACGCGCTTGAAGATGGTAGCCGTTGTGTGCCCACGTGCACCAGGGGGTTTGGCTGAGATGGACTTGTCATTGACAGCAGTGTTGACCACACGGTTAAGGCTGCTACAGATGATCAGCAAAGAGTCAAACAAATGAACATACCCATGAAATCAAAGATTTCGACAGAAGTGGTCCTTCCGAGCCAGTAATATGCGTATCCCCTTACGAGGAGCGAGACTTGGGGCATTCGATCATAGCTAAAGGAGGCACGATCGCAAGGGGAAGAAGCCAGTATCACTCAGCTAGAAAAGAAGTTCGCACCCAAAAGACATGATCCCTGACGGGGCGTGATCATTGAAGGAGGAAACGAAATATAGCTGGTGTCACGAGGCATGTATGGCTAAGTGAAGAAGGGACGAACGCAAGGAACCAGATGTGCGACCATGAGGAGAGAAAATAGACAATTACCGCTATGCGTGACTAGTGAAACCTTGACCATTAATTACCCAAGACAGTACTTCTAAAATGCATGGTTATAAAGGGGATCCCATTCAAAGCATTGTTCGTACGTAGCGTGTTAACGCTGGAATTGGGACGAGCATATTATCGAACAGCATTGCTTGGAAACTCTTGCAAGAGGAATTGCGATCTCGATGGAGTTAGGAAGATTTTGCGTGTGTCCAAGGGCCAAGTAGCAACTAACAGTAGCGACGACACGTCTCTGGGTAGAATTTTAGTCTAAGTTGCTTCATCTCTCCCTTCCAGTCGTCTGCCAGAATTACTGAACTTCGGCCATCAAAGGTCGGAGCTGCGAAGGATCAAACTAAGGATTTAGAGGGATTTACTGTGATTCGGCAATGGACTCATGGTGGTAGTTTCCCCTTATTAGGCAATATTGCAAGTTGGCTTCACACAGCAATAGACATGTCCTAGTCAACGAACTGGAATGTGAATCATTATTGCAGTGGGTACTTGATTATTTCCCGAGGCTAATCGTAATTCCCTGAGTACAGCCTTTCGATCGCACTAATGAGCGGAGCGTCTTGCTGTCGGTTACGATTGACGACGCGCCTCTCAAATACCGCTGGGCAGCGTCCCACACAACATGCAGTGCCACAAAGGCCAACCAAACGGAACTCTGGCACGATTTTTGCAGTGTTAGTACTGTTTCCGGATTCTCGGCCCTTGCTATGTGAACATGGTAACTCACCTCACTAGCTTAGTGTGTGATCATCATTGCCCTGCTTAGAGCGAAAGGCGCGGTTTACTCGGCCACCTTCCTTTCTGCGATATAGCGGTGGAGGGATGTGCGATTGACAGGTGAGACATGATATTCCTCATGCCTATAAAAGCTCGGAGGTCCAAGGAGGTCCGATATCACAACTTCCTTGCACATTCCAATAGACAGCCTCTTCCATCGCATCAACCCTTTAGACTAATTTCTACATTCATCGATACTAATGGCTCCTACCGCTGTTACCTCCCCTATTTCTGTTACCTCCTTCGATGCCGTTCACGACCTGAAAACCACTCTTAACCGCACTCCTGAGACTTTACTCGACGTCCTTGCTCAGGCGGTTGCTCGGTATCCAAACCACGAGCTAGGGTTCATTACTTCCTCTGCACACGACTCTTCTATCCAAACCAAGACATTCAGTGAGTTCGAGCAGCATGCTCGCTCGCTTGCTCAGGCTATGCTCGCTTGGGGGAAACCCACCGGCTCAGTCGTTGTCGTCTACCTCACCGAGCATGAGGAGAATATGACAGCCGTATGGGCCTGCTTACTCGCCGGTCTCGTGCCTTGTCTTCAGCCCGCGCTGAGCGCGCAGCAATCGCACAAGGAAGGGCACGTCGGGCACATTAAGGGACTCTTTGGCTCAGCCATCTGGTTGACCAACGAGACTGGTGCCGAACAACTGCTCTCTATCCCTGATCTCGAGATCCACTTGTTCTCGGAATTGAAGGAGTCTGCAACGATCCCCATGTCGTCGAACTTCAAAGTTCATGAACCCAACGCTGACGACGAGGCCCTCCTCTTCTTGACCTCCGGCTCTACTGGTTTCTCGAAGGCTGTCGTACACACTCACCGCACTCTGTTGGCAGCTTGCCACGCCAAGGGTACAAGCTATGGCTTGACCTCGGAGTCGAAGATCCTTAACTGTGAGTGAGGGTGGCCCTCTTAGAAATGGAAAGCTAACGCTTCCTACAGGGGTCGGGTTTGACCACGTTGCTGGCTCGATCGAAATGCACATGACACCCCTATTGTGCGGTGCTTCACAACTTCACGTACACCCTTCTGCGATTCTTGCGGACCCCCTTCGCTACCTTCGTTTGATCGAAGAGAAGGTTAGTACAACCAGTCTGCGGCTTTATGATCTTCCATTAACCATTATATTTTATTATAAAGTCCATTGATATTGCCTTTGCACCAAACTTCCTTCTCGCCAAGCTCACCCGTGACCTTGAGAAGCGCAGCGAGTTGTTCGGGACTTTCTCCTTGTCTTCCCTCAAGCGGATTAACAGTGGAGGCGAGGCGGTTGTCGCCAAAACTGCTCAGGCATTCGCCACTACCCTCAGGAATCTCTCCGATGATCCAAACTGGTCTTTCGTTATTTCTGCCGGGTTCGGAATGACAGAAACTTGGTTAGTACGGATATTATCCCGGTTTTTGTCACCCGCTAATCGTTCCTCAGCGCTGGATGTATCTACGACCCTATTGATGTGCTTGTCACCCCTCCTACCCATGAGTTCCTTGAGCTCGGGACCCCCATTCCTGGATGTGAAATGCGCATCGTAGATCCCGCCGATGGAGTGACTCTCCGTCCCGACGGCGAGAGCGGTGAACTGCAAGTCCGCGGATCGATGATATTCGTCCGCTATTACAACAACACGGAGGCCACCGGCTCCAGTTTTGTTGAAGGCGGCTGGTACCGCACTGGCGATATTGGTATCATTGAAAATGGCAAGATGAGGCTCAGCGGACGTATCAAGGATACTGTCATTGTTCATGGTGTCTCTTATGGTATCCCTGAGCTCGAGACTCACCTCCAGACTGTCGAGGGTGTTACTCACTCCTTCCTTGCTGCTGCGCCATACCGTGCCCCTGGCCAAGATACCGAAGGCTTCGTGGTCTTCTATTCCCCTACATTTAGCCTTGATGACGAAGACGCTCCGGCCAAACTGTATGCCACACATCGCGCTCTCCGTGACATTTCAGTCAAGATGATCACTCTCCCCCCTCAACACATCATCCCAATCCCTGTCAACCAGATGGAGAAGACTACTCTTGGCAAGCTCTCGAGAGCCCGCCTCATCAAGCAGTTCAAGGAGGGTCAACTCTTGCAGCACATTACTCGCGCGGAGGAGCTGTTGAGTGTTGCTCGTGGTGCCAGCTTTGTAACCCCCTCCACCGAGACTGAGAAGACCCTTGCCGGTATTTACGCTGGTATCTTCAACACCAACATCAGCGATGTCTCTGCAAGCGACAACTTCTTCGAGCTTGGTGGCACGTCCATTGACGTCATCAGGTACGTTCTCGAGTCACTGTGAGGTTGGGCATCATACCGATTTAGATAACAGACTTAAGCGTGAGGGAGAGGCTGCATTTGGGTTGTCCGAGATTCCTACCATCCAGATTCTCAAGCACCCCGTTCTCTCTAGCTTGGCAAGCTATGTTGACCGTTTGTGCTCTAAGGAGGGAAGCCAAGAAGAGTACGATCCCATCGTACCTCTCCAGCTGACTGGCAACAAGACCCCCATTTTCATGGTCCACCCTGGTGTTGGCGAAGTCCTCATCTTCGTCAACCTAGCTAAGTACTTCCAAAACGAGCGGCCATTCTACGCGCTCCGTGCGCGTGGCTTCGAGCCAAATCACTCGTTCTTCACTTCTATGGACGAGATGGTGTCTAGCTATGCTGCCGCTGTCAAGCGCACGCAACCCAAGGGACCATATGCCATTGCCGGTTACTCATATGGTGGTGTGGTCGCCTTCGAAGTCGCAAAGCGCTTGGAGGCGATGGGCGAGGAAGTCAAGTTCACGGGTCTGATCAACATCCCCCCTCACATTGCCGACCGCATGCACGAGATTGACTGGACGAGCGGCATGCTCAACCTTGCATACTTCCTTGGTCTTGTCTCCAAGCAGGACGCTGTTGACCTCACACCCTCTCTGAGGCCCTTGACCCGCCAGGAGCAGCTCGACGTTGTATGGAAGTTGTCCCCTCCCGAGCGGCTTGTGGAGTTGCAGTTGACCCCCCAGAAACTTGACCACTGGGTTGACATTGCTGGCTCCCTGATCGAGTGTGGCAAGGATTATAACCCTTCGGGTTCAGTCTGTGAGTAAATCTCTGACTAATTTGCATCTCCTGGTGACTTATGTGCCTACGATCCAGCTTCGGTTGATGTCTTCTATGCCATTCCCCTCCGGGGAAGCAAATCTGACTGGTTGAACAACCAGCTCAAACCATGGGCAGGTTTCAGCCGAGGCGAGCCCTCGTACACGGACGTGCCTGGACAGCATTACACCCTCATGGACTTTGACCACGTTCCACAGTTCCAGAAGATCTTCCGTTCTCGTCTTGAGGCTCGTGGAATCTAAACAGCACCTGGAGATGGAAGGGTTTGTCGATGGGACTTTCCTAAGTATCATACATATGTATATCATCTAGCAAGATTTCCTCTCCTGGTTGTTGTTATGTATTTCTCTTTGATCATTGCAGACAAGCCACAGTCGGCGCATTTCATGCTAGTGTTAAAATATCACTGCCAATATCTATTCGAAATGCCATTTGCGCTGGCAGAACCCTTGGATATTTTTACCTGCACATCGGACTAACAACTGACAATGCCTGAATAGCAGTTTCTACATATCCACATTTTTGATACACACACGAGTGGTAATACACAGAGGGCCTTGCCAACCAATCTAATAGCCCCAGACATTCCAGTCAGGTCAAAATAATAATCCAAGTTCCCCCTTCACAGGCAGCCTTCCACAAGAAATCTGGCACAATATGTTCAGTGCAAAGCACTGGACAACTTGACAACTTAACTAGAAGGTTACTTAGGCTCACTAGGGCTGTGATCAAGCTGTGATAACACGAACCCACAGTCCCACAGATCCATATAAAGCAAAGTTTTCCGTCGTTATACAAAACAACGAAGTCCTAGAGCCCTTGCCAAGCAAGGAATCTAATCTAATTCCGCTGAATCCCACTACGGATGGATACGAGAAGACATGGGGTGTGCGAGTGGCGTAGGAAGCATCGGAGTTGGACCGCTTCGGCGCCAGTGCACAGTCCTCAGCTATGATACCACTGTTCAAAGCCTTGGTGTCACCCTCCACTCAACAGGCGAGGATGGATCGTCCATATACCGTTGCGAACTGGATAGCAACTGGACAGCAGTCGTGTGAGGTTCAGATCACTATTCATATTTTTGCATATACAGTTGACTTGTTCATGTAATTGCATGGGCTGCGAGCTAGGTTTGTATTGAAGCAGAAGCCCTCGGGCTCTGGTTCTCTTCTGGGAAGCACGTATACATTATGAACAAGTCAACTGTGCTACGATTCGTGGGGCTAGCTTTGTTTCCTCTCCTCACAGTATCCCGCAAGGAGGTAAGTCACGCCGCGTTGACTTTCAGGATTATAAATTCACCTACCCCGGTCATGGATTATACCCTCGGCACGGTCGTCGAAGCTTGCATCCAGCACTAGGTCGCCAGCAGGTCGTCACATGTAGACCCCATCCACGCCACTGCCCACTTCCTTTGTGCTACGAACACTGGCATAGGCGATATACAGATCAAGTTAGTTAAGATAGGGAAGACGTTCACAAATTTGCAGGCTGAGCTTGTACGGAAAGTGCGTGCTCACCATCTTCCTCTCTACCTACTACATCACATCCTTAATGACACACGCAGAAGGCTTTAAAGGTCACTGTGCACCTTATTTTCCGAGATCTCTCACCCCAGCCTTCAGCGGCCATTCAAAGAACGTTAGTCTCACCCTCGGCTTACGCGCGCCGTCTACCTTTGTACTGTCATCCCAGTGCAGCTACTCTGAGCGAACCAAGGCCCGAGTATACATTTAAATCTCAACTGCGTTGGTCAGTAGACAGGGCGATCGCCTCACGTAACCATTTAGACAGCCCGACGAGAACGAGCAGTGAAACTGTGGGTGGAGGTGGTACCGAGTGGGGCGCATGGTGTGAATTGAGTAATGAAGGTGGCACGCCCAGGATCTCTGCCATACCATTCTTCGGAGATATTGCCATGAACCTGCCTGTCCTCCTTCCTGAAAGTAAACCCGGGCACATAAGATCATTGTGAAGGTTAGCATAGAGCGGGCTTCAAAAAAACCTATTACAGACGGCTGATTTTGTTCATAGTTGATTTCCGACTATAGTAATGACTATAGAATCCAAGTCCAAGATACCCTCAGTAGATTTTTCTGATTGCACTGTTGGCGTTTATTCCGAATCACGATTCCTCCACGACCCTCAAGCGAGACACCACACCCGCGTTGAGGTTTGGTCAGCACCCTCTTGCATTGGTCAAGGAACTGTAGAGGAAAGGTGGAGAGACAAACAGTACTGCATAGCTGTTGTTGGCCAGATAGCCTTGATGCTTCCGATAGAACTCAATTTCAAGGAGGGAATGAAGGACCGTACGAAGCTCTGAAATGTTGATAACGCGGAACTTCATACATTCTGCGGTCCACCGATCTGTACTCATCCCTCGCATGCTGGTGCCCTCATTTACTACGTACCCGTGTCATCCAATGACTCGTAGTCGCATATACCAACTTGTGGTCTTTCGAACCTCACCCGATTATATAAGGCATTCCGTGGCAGACATCATATCACTGGCCGCGCTCGCTACCACAACTGTAAGTTATCCCTACTATATGCGAGGATTCACACCACGTGTATAGGGCTGCATTGGACGTGTGCTGAAAAGGATGTCTCTGCCAAGGAAGGCACTTCCCAAACTGACAGTAGATGGCGCTAGCACACATGACAACGTCTCCCCCTGGTGCACCTACTCACACCGTTCGTGTGCCTCCTGGTACGCAAAGCCTTATCGATCAACACTCTCCTATCAGTCAGTTAGGGTACAGACCTCGTATCGGTGCCTTTTGTTTTCATTACAGGTCCGTCAGGGGAACCACTGGCATTATACATGGAATGTTTCTTGGCCCTCAAATGGAATGAAAACATTTTGTATCCTACCGTAACTGTCACAACCTGATAGTGATCCCTCGCTGGTCCCGGGTGTTGCTTACTGCCGAACCAACATCCCCGGACCCAGAACTCATCCTGTGTCCGGTCATGGAACTAGGCGACTGCCAAGCTCGCTTCCATTCTGAGCCCCATCTCCCCCACTTGTTTGTCAGGCGGTGGAGAGAGATGGGTTGAAGTGCCTCTATAAGTCGTGAGTCGTTGCCTTTGTCCACTAAACTCAATCGGGGACTGGCAGCCTTCCCGGAATTGGCCTTCCCTCGAGGGGGATAAAGACAGGAACTTCTGGTGTAACACCTCCCCATCAGTACCCACCTTCACTCTCGTCTTACAGCTGTCACCCCGAGATGTCCCACATCATAGTTCGCAATGCCCCATTCTCTGCTGACCTCCGTGTGGCGAGAAATGGCGCCAAAGAACTCCTCCAGCACGACCGCGCACGTGCTGCAAAGTTGCTCTCAGGCGTTTCTCCCCACGGCCCCCGGGCCTTCGTAGAGTCCTTCCGACGCCGCAGGGATGGTGGGGAGACAGACACTTCTGCTGACCATCCTAGCGAGAGCGCGGGTACCCCTGGAAGCGTCGACGTGACTGACGCAGGTATGTGAACCAGAGTCCTTTGTGCACATGACATAACCAAATGCATCGGCGTTCTCACAGGTGTGACATACATTATGTCCGTTGGCGTTGGGAGCCCAGCAACCACGTATAACCTCCTCGTTGACACTGGTATGTGCTGAGGAATTCGTTTGAAAGACTAGTGGAGTGTTTATCCGTGTCGATGGTCACAGGTAGTTCTAATACCTGGATCGGTGCACAGAAAGCGTACCACCCGACACACACAAGCCATTCCACCGGGAACACTGTGGTGCGTCTGGCTTCAATGCCCAACTTTGATCAATGCTTGACCATTTGAGATCAGCATGTCAGTTATGGATCTGGACGTATGACAGGCAAAGAATGTATGCGCCCCTATGGATCATACGAACCTTGACTGACCTGGGGATGAACCCAGACACCGACACTGTTGCATTAGGCCCGAATCTCGTGATTCAAAACCAGTCTATTGGTGTTGCCACAGACACACAGGGGTTCCACGATGTTGATGGTATTCTCGGGTAGGACTAACTGTTCCAAATATCGTCTTAATATCGCTCAAATTCACGTCTAGAATTGGTCCCGTTCATCTTACGCAGAACACGGTTTCAAACACCGACCAGGTGCCTACAGTCACGGACAACCTCTCCAAGGAAGGTACTATCCATTCAAATTCGTTGGGTATCTTCTATGAGCCTTCCTCCACGGAGGGCGTGAAGAACGGCGAAATTACTTTTGGTGGCGTTGACCATTCAAAGTATGACATTTGTTTCGGGTCGTATAGCAACACTGACGTGACTCATTCTTTTACCAACAGGATCACCGGTGAAATTAGTTATGTACCCATCACATCAACTATTCCTGCGGCACACGTGAGTGAAATTGTTCTGAAGTTATGTTGTGATAAGCCTCACATTCTGTCCTTAGTACTGGGGAATCGACCAGACTATCACCTATGGACAGAATACTCCAATCTTAGGCAACTCTGCTGGTATTGTCGACACCGGTACTACTCTTCTTCTCCTTGCCACGGGTATGTATTCCTTGTTCTACGTAACATTATCTGATGCGCTTACTATTCTTGGAAGATGTATTTGAGGCGTACCAGGAGGCAACTGGTGCAGTTTTGGACCAGTAAGTATACTATTACAACAGACATAAAGACCTTGACGTGAGTCAATTTTGCTTGTCAGGACCACTGGCCTTCTGTCCATCACACAAGCCCAGTATGACTCTCTTCAGAGCCTGTTCTTCAACATAGGCGAAGTGCGTTCCTTCTTTTTCTGTCCCGTATTGCTGACACCGACTTGTGAATGGGTGAATGAAAGCAGGTTACATATGAGTTCACTCCCAATGCGCAAATTTGGCCTCGGGCTTTGAATACCACCCTCGGAGGCGATCCTGATAAGATCTACCTTATCACCTCCGACCTTCAAACTCCGAGCGGGAGTGGTCTAGATTTCATCAGTACGTCTCTCCCTTCAAGTCCTTTCATGTCTTCATGTGCTTCAAACAGATGGGTTCGGGTGGTTGCAGCGCTTCTACACCGTTTACGACACGACTAACGCTCGTGTTGGCATCGCCACAACTTCGTTTACTGATGCGGAAACAAACTAATCAATATTGTGACTCCTAAGACCTCGATTGACTTTGTGAGTATGTGTCTAGTTTGTATGCAGGCCTGCATGTATGGAGTACTTGTCTCTATTGTATTGAGTGGTATAGTTGAATTTATCTGCTCTTGCTCGAACAATGAGTAGTTAAAGGTGCTATGTTTGGGAATTTAACCAAACAGAGATTAATCGTACTACCCACGCAGTCAGAGCTATGTTATCTGGCAGATTCAACAATCGACATAAATCAGTATATAGTCATGCAGCTGGAAAATTTTCCTTTGGTAATTCGGCCTGAACATGTTGTTGATATCGCTGCCGTATCATGTGAAGTACATAAGTGGTCGTGCGATGAGTGGTCGCGAGCGAAGTACAGCATACAATGCGGGGTTGGTTCAAAATTGGAAATTTTATTTATTGTCCAACCATCGTACACTAATACTTACGATGTCAGTGAGTCATAGGTTGGCCAATAGGGTCTATTATTCTTCCACGAAGAGGAAGACCTGAGGCGTGCATGCTGGCCTTCAATCCACCTGTCAGCCCAGAAGCGATGTCATTATATGAATTCCCTATAACAGCTTGATACTTAAGGTGAACCGAACAGCAAAAGATATAAAACGGGGTTGCAAGGTGTCCGAACTTGTCAGAACCAATCCCGATAATAGTGGAAAGACTCAAATCAGTCCTCATCATGCGCTTTACATTGCTTTCTCTCTTTGTCGCACCTCTTGTTGCTGCCGTGCCTCTGATCACTATCATCATCGACGACAATGCTATCAGCCCAAATGTACTAATCATAGATAACAATGCACAAAAGGACCTCATCTGCTTACCACCGGGTGCAGACTGTTTGGTCGACAATAATGAATGTTGTAGCCAACAATGCATGCCATATACCGACATTTGGGGCACATGCCTGGTAAGTTGTCGTCCAGTAGCTCTCATTTCGTGAAGCTTAAGAGTTTGCAGTGACCCACAGCATCCCGTGCCAGTCGGCGCTATACAATATGTTGTGGGAGATCGAGGACTCGGGTCGGGTCATCGATGTAGGTTGGATGTATTATAACGTCGTGAGGGAAGAGACGAATCCTCCAATGTGTTCTGGTGGTCGACTAACCACTGCGCTGTAATATATGTATTGTGTTTGAAGAAGTCCTGCAAATCAAAGTAACATCCGTATATCCAGTCCTCACTCACACTTCAGAAGGAACCATGGTTTTGCAGTCTTCTGGCTAAGGGAGACCACTACCATGCGGTGTTACATCATAGAACTTCTAGCTTCCCCGTAGGAGCGTACATGTATAGTCTCCCCTAGGCGGGCCCAGACTCCAAGGAAGATGGACATTCCTTCAGTACATGTACGGCGGTCAGCTGGAGAAGGTATCGCATCGTACCTGAGCCCAATCATACAGAGGAGAGCCATGCGTCGTTCCTCGCTGAGCAGTTGAGTATACAGTCCAGGCTTGTTGTGCTAAATTTCGCATTTCCACGGGTGACCATATTTTCTGGCGAGTTGCAAACATGTCGTGAATTCAATTTACCGGCTATCAGAGAGCAGAAACTCGCCTCGACCCTTGGCTGTCCGTATGGAAGAAGGCTCTGGTTAAGCGCTCAACGCAGTTTGTTCTTCCACACCCCTCGTCGTGATATACTTATAACACTAGCCTTGAACTGGCGGGTTGTTCAGTGGGTTGAAGCCTTGGATATGCCAAATCGACTCCTCTCTTTCAACGATCGTTGGCAGCCTCGCAGCGCAACGCAAAACCAGTCCTCCATGGACGACTCGTCAGACGATGAAGGAGATGAGCAGCAGAACGGTTGGATGCGTCACCTTCCATTGTGCTGTATGTTTCAGTCAGCTCAATGCTCGCTCGCCGCTCACTCTGCACCCGATGAAACTTGCAGTTTTGATCACCCTGATGACTGCTCCACATCCCTCCTTACTCATCGTCCTCGTCAATCACTACCTCCGTACCATGCATGCCCCCGTCACATTTCTTATCCACTTGTGTATATCTTATACCCTCACATTTCTATCCTTCTCATCGCTCATCGTCTGTATCGCTCGCGATCCTGGCCCAGTTAGCATTGACAAGCCCACTAGCGTTGAAGACTCAGCACGTGGACATGGACGAGCGGACCTTGGCTTAAGAGAGGCCCTAATGGAGCCGCTAGATGTGGACGATGACGACGGGATATTCTCACCAGTGAAATGGTGTCGGAAATGTTGGGCTCCTAAGCCAGAGCGTACTCACCACTGCAGTCTCTGTGGCCGGTGTGTTCTCAAAATGGGTGAGTGGGTAGACGATTTTTCCCCTTTTCTCGCTTTTGTGGGTAGGGGGTGGAGAGCCCCAGGAACACTCATCGTAATCATGATTCATGCAGACCATCATTGCCCGTGGTTAGGGTCCAGATGTGTGGTGTGTACCATTGTGCAAGCTTAGCTGCACCAATTTCACTGATTTGCGGGCCCTCTACAGGGCCATCGAACATACCCCGCATTTTTCCATTTCATTGCTTCCATCACGCTCCTTTCTACACATGTCGCCATTTTCGCAAGTAGTGCGTTCTGGTGGTCGTTCAATAACCCAGGGTTGACACTGGTCAGTAAGACGACGAATTTATGATGTATTCTTCTTTTATTCACAAGTTGCTTGGGGGCAGGATGAAACTACACCGCTCCATGAGCTCTTTCTACTCGCTGTTGGCACAGTATTCGGTATCGTCATGGGCTCGTTTACGATATACCACATGTACCTCATCTCGTACGTGCACTCGGTATTCCAAGTAGATGCACACCATCTGACGCGTGCTATTGTCCAGAACCAACCAAACAACTCTAGAGAGTCTTTCCCCATTCTCGTTACTAAGACACATCCCTCCTCTTCCAGTTTCCCTCCGCCTATCAGATCCTCCGCTAGAACACGAACTGTCTTATAACCAACGACGACTTGTACGCGACGCGCATAGCGCAGTGAAATTATACGACTTGGGGTGGCGAAGAAACTGGGGGCAGGTATTCGGGTGGAGCAGACCGAGAGGGTGGATACCACGCATTCTTTACGGCGGTTCAAGGTGTGTTTTATACAATTGCCCTTCGTATTCCTCTTCTCCCTAGCCTTAATCATTCTTTTCCTTATAGTCAGGGCAGCGGACGGAGGTTTCCGCGAAATCCGCGTGCAGAAGATATGTTAAGCAGGCTTGCAGCCGCTCTTGTCACAGCGGATAAGGACGCGTGAGCTTGATTCCAGGACACAGGGTCGTGTATGTACTTCATAATAATTTATTGGCTTTCTAATGTCTCTAGTGTTACTTACAAAGTAAATGCGATTTGGACTTTGTAAATTTCATTTTCCTACTGAGTCTCCAACGCATACATTCTCTTGATAGATCAGGTAACAACTAGCAGTCATGAACTATGAAGTACATTGAAGACACTGAAAACAAATTGTAGACCATTTCCTAGATTTTCACACCCATCGATGACTATCGACCTCGTTCGGATGGCAACACTGATCAATTGGTTTCTGCATCTGTGAAGGGAGTCGTGGCAAATCCAACCTCGGCATTCGTAGTATCATAAACGGTATAGAAGCGTTGTAACCACACAAATCCATCTATTCGGTGGGGGGGATCAGTACTGCAAGAATGAACGAATGAAACAGAGAAAAGACGCACTAACGAAATGGATACTCTCGCTCCCACGTACTGGTTTGAATTCCGCGACAACGAGATAAATCCTGTCAGAGCGCCCTCTTAGCACGCTGTTTAGAGCACGCGGCCAGATTTGGGCATTCGGCGTAAACTCGTATTCAACCTATTTTTAGAATTTGTGCACTCAGAGGGGAATACTCATGGAGATGAATGACGAACATCACCGATATGGAAAATCAGGCTGTGAAGATTGTTGTATTGCTCTTCTGTGATAGCTAGAAGGCCAGTGGCGCTGGAAAAAAAAGTCAACCCACGACGACCCGCAAGATACTCTACTTACCCATCCACATATGCACCGATTGCATCCCTGTACGCATTGAATACACCTTCCAAAGACGATGAATATAACGGGCAACATGAAATAGCAGGCACATACTTGTAGTGAGGAGGAGGAATGTGGCGCCAGTGTCAACAAAACCAGAGGCATTGTCAAGAATGGTCGTGTCGCCGTATGTGATACTCTGGTTGATTCCCCAGTACTACAGCACATCAGATCATCAGATCACAACAGTTCCAGAGTAGGACTACACTCACTTGTGATGCTGGAGCAGTAGTCGTGAGGGGCACGTAGTTGACATCGCTAGTGATCCTGATGTGGTACGTCAATAAGTTAGGGGGTGTAGGAAGAACCAGGACCTCACTTTGTCTCGTCAACACCACCAAAAGTGAGCTCGCCAGTTATCTCCCCAACCTTCGTTAAAGGCGCATAGAAGATACCTAACGAATCCGTAGGAATAGTACCCTCTGAATATAGATTGTCCGTAACGGTCGGTAATGCTCCACCGCCAGGCTTAACCTTTCCCTTGCTTAAGTCAACGGGACCAACACTAGAAATGCATGGTTAGGTGAGGACAATATCTTGAGAATCACAATGGGCATACCCAAGGATACCATCCACGTCCCGAATACCGCTGGTGGACCTAGCAATACCTATTGACTGTGTTTTAATAACGAGATCGGGACTCAGAGTAACGGTATCGGTGTCTGGGTTTATCTCAACATTAGTTAATCACATGTGTGCAAATAGGGTACACTGACACAAATCGCCTTTCATCCATCCGGAACCATAACCGCATCGCTGCATACAAATATCAGGTATGTGTGGAGGTTAAATAGCTGATCTCAGATGTACCACTGAGCCGCCTGTGTCTTCGCTGGTGTCAGTTGGATTGTATGGCTTCTTAGCACCTATCCAAGTGATTGCACTACCTATGTTCATCGGACTGCATAAGCACTAGGACAGCATTGCAGTAAGAAATTATGCTTACCAGTGTCGACGAGGAGAGTGTAATTTGTCGGGGGTTGCCCAACACCTACAGACATAGTGTACGCGAGGCCTATACGGAAGTTGAAGTTGTAACAACATCATGCGCCGGGGTGATCTTGAACATACCACTGTTAGTCACGTCGACGCCATGGGGGGAGCCCTCGTGTGCGTCCAACGTCTTCCTAAAGGCAAAGGCGCCTTCCTGGGAAGCCCATGCAAAGAGCATGTTGGAGATGCGTGCACGATCGCGTTCGAGGAGCTCCCTGGCCCCATATTTCTCTACTCTAAGACGAGTGGTGAATGGAACAGAATTAATGACAACCATCTTGTTCGAGCTCTGGGTCGAACAATCAAGGCGTCAGATTTTATGGTTCTGCACGGGGACCTTGGAACCCTTACGCACATATATCCTGTCATTGTAAACCGATTACCATTACCAAATGTGGCTTGGAGGGACCAGTGATGCCGCTCGCTCAAAATAGAACGCGCCGCGGAAGTAAATCAATTAGCACAGTTTGTCTTCATTGGAGTCTAGGGAAGACTATAAAATTCGCAGGTGAAGAGAAAGGAACGAGTATGTTGCCGGCTACCCGGTCACGCTGGCTGGTGCCGTGGGAAGGTCCGCAGCATCTGCGAGCCAATAAATGAGAAGTTCTCTATTCATGATGACCTCCCTCCCGCTATTGAAAAAGGTCTATTACGTCCCACATGGTCGCAAAATCTGACTTCTCGATGTTGAGGAAAGTTGCTCTGGTGTATCCAAGTGCAACCGTGATTTAGTAGGTGTCCATGTTAAGTGCAATGACTTGAGGCACGCATATACCGAAGTCGCCAACCCTGCCCGGGTCAACTACGACAACGACGAAGGACATGCATGATCAGCCACTGCCACCGTGCCATGCAACGATGAGGCCCGTACTTGACCACTGCTATTGCGGCATCTCGGCAATGATGACACGTCAAAACGACGGACCACTAGCCATAGCGATGGACGACAACGACCACCCTGGGTAGCCAGTGCTAGTAGGTGCATCGACAACGGGGGCACGTCCACACACCTGGTGTGTCAACGACGATACCAAGGCACGAGGGCACGAGGAGGCCCACCCATGCTGCAGTGCAGAGGTGCAGAGGTGACATCGCCGCATCTTGGATCCTTCTTCTATCGACTCTGCTGCAGTCCTCACCTCCTCTGTAGTTTACATCATACAGTACTAGACTATACTTGCGAACAGTGTTGGAACTTCACCCGTCCCAAGTAAGCGGTGAACCCGCTGCAAACGCGAGCAGAGTAGGACTAGAAGTCCTACTGTACTACGAACAGTAAATTTTACCGTGCTGACTAATAAACGTGCGAGTGTACGACCGAATTCCGACACAGGCAGGTTTTTTTGGTTCCTGAAGGTGTAAGATGTGCAAACTGGAGCACAGGCAGCAAGACAAAGACCGTTGTCACTCACACCGGGAGTACTAAATGATAAACCTGGGTCCTCTTGTCGGCTAATACTTCACTTGCAGCCCATAATGTCTGTTCAGACTACTGCAAAACGCTAAGCAACACCTGCTGTTTCGAGTTCCAGCGCTCAGGTGTTTGGATTCGTTACAAGAACCACTTGCACATTTGGATAGGTCCGAGTGCGAATCTGCATTCCTTGCAGACAGAAGGTTGCGTGTCGATAATATCTATGTTGTACGAGCGAGGCAAGACCTTGTTGGAAGGACAGCCATTCCATAGTCCTGAAGATTAGTTTCTGTGCACTTGACAACCGCTGCGAATGGACAACTGATGTTGTCTCGCAATCATATGGCAATTCGCCAGACAATCACATTTGCTAGGGATAAGGACCAAATCATGTGTGAAAGCAGGTGACAGAGTTGAAGACCACAGAAGGTAGGACGTTGTGTCGCACGTACACATGAACTGTACATGGCATCCACGCATGGCGTCACTTACTAGGCCACAAGTGGTTGCATTGTGTACTACTGACTGTAGGTAGTGTCTTCAAGCATTTCGCTGTTGGCAGTGCCCAAGTTTCCCAGAAGCCATGGTTTGCCGATCTCCTAGCGCAGTACGCTGAAGGGTGGAGATCCTTATCCAAAACGAGCGTGACTATGTAGAGTTCTACTGCCACGCGGTAGTCACAACGCTGACCTCAATGACGACCATGTAAGCTCTTGCACTGCTACATCTCTGGTTAACAAACATAATAATGCTAGCGTGTACATACCTTGGGGGCAGCTTGCTACCTTCACCACAAAACAAGCTGACAATGAAGAGTGCTTGCCATATCACTTCAACAATTCATTGACATGACGATGATGCCAGAGAACAAAATGACGAACAGACAGTGATGGGCGTATCACTGTACTTGGATGTGGGTGGCACTGGCCAGAGAAGATTTCTCGGCATGCTGTGACCGCTGGGGTCAAATGGCGTCAGATAACGCGATAAGAAAGCAAGAAACGAATCATTGACAGAGTTCACGGAGTCTTCTGACGCTGAGTAAGATGACTCCCTTTGCTATCCTTACTCAGCGCAGTTTGCAATGTGTATGATGACTGCATGGCCAGCATTTCACAATGACATGAGTAAATGCATACCTCGGATTGGCTCATTCTCAGGTGGGCAGGTCTCCGCTACTCCACTGCGCCTTCGTCCTGGAATACAAAGTGTCCTTATTGGTGAAGCACTGATAGATGCGTCGACGTGGTGCCATCTTGCGTGATCAAGGAGTACTAATATCCTGATGAGTGCTTGCAAAGATAGAGTCGTCCCAGAGCCCGCCATAATCCTTATCCAGTTTGAGGTAAATTTTAAAAACTTTGAGTCCATTCATATTTCGCGCGGTTAGGAGTCCTAAGTGATATGTCCCCCAGATCAGTGCCAGCAAATAAATCGAACACACCTAGCCCTGTGGGACGACGTGTTCTTCTTTGGACTCTTGGACTACCCATGGGAAACTATGTAATCTTTGACTACGGCACCTTGGAACGTCCAAGATCGACTCAGCGAGTCCCATTCTGAGTTCTGATATCCCATTCCATGCCCAGACTTAGCGACTTTACCCCGCGCCCCATGGCTACGCAAGGGCGGCTGTACTTGAGCGGAAGCTGCTGAATCACCAACTCATCATGATCAGTTGTCCGGCGGCGAATACCACGCGTACTCTTCGATTTATCACAACTCGTCAGTATTTCCGTAACTGCCTTGGCCACCACTATGATTTCAAGCGCTCATCTTTCACACTAGTCTTGATGAGATGTGCGCTGGGTTGGAAATTTGTCCACATTCTCCGCCTTGGATTGCTGGCATGATATCTTCGGCAAGGTTTGTCTTTCCGTGCGTACCTTTTCGAAATTATCAGCCCCAAAATCAGGGCGCTGGAGCCTACCTAAATAAGGGCTTACTTCATCGCACCCCTTTCGGCTTTCTCGCCGATGAGGATGACTTATAAAGCTAATCATGTTCTTTTGTCTTCCCCGTCAACACAATGTGCGACCCCTCCACAGAGCAAACCGGTCAGATTCACATCCTCGACGTTCGTCGTCGTCTCAGCTCTGACGACGAAGAGTCGATGAATGTCGACGCCATTCATGTTATAAATGAGATTACTAAAGGGTTAGATGCGCCATTCAACAGCAAGACCTTACCCACGCTACTTTTATATGACGAGCGTGGGTTGAGGCTGTACGATAAGATCACCACCGATGCACCAGAGTACTACGTGTTTGGCGCAGAAGAAGAGATCCTCAGAGACCACGCCTCTGAAATCGTACAAGTGATGCACAACCGCACAGGTAATGTTGTACCTGAAGAAGTCGTCGTCGAGCTTGGTGCTGGGTAAGAATCTAGACTCTTTATCTCGGCTGTGAGGTACGGGGGCACCCAAATCGGTGTCCCTGGAAATGGTTTCCATACTCGATTTACTCTCAGCAAACGCCAGGGCTGATGACCTGTTCTTCCCAGGGCTCTTCGCAAGACGTCTTATATCCTGCGCGCGTTATCCGAGCTGGTGCCCAGGCCTCGTGTTGCTCCCCCTATTTCCTATTTTGCTCTTGACCTTGAAGAACGTGAACTTGAGCGTACGCTCACCGAGCTCAAGATGTCTGAGCTCGGGCCTTTACTTTCTGGAAAGGTGGAAACCAAGGGACTATTAGGCACCTATGAAAGTGGCCTTCAGTTCATCACCGACGGCGGCCTTTCGATCGTTGAACGGGAAGACGACAATGTCGAATGCGGATATAGGGCGGATACCCACAAGTGCAACACTTCCTCAAGCTCGTCTGAGTCGACGCTCGCTAGTTCAGACACTGATGGTACTTCTATATCTACTCCTGATCACCCCACTCTCCACTTGTTGTTCCTGGGTTCGTCGATCGGAAATTTTGCAACTGGGAAAGATGCCGAGTTCGTTCGTGCTTTCCCGTTGAGGCCTGACTATGGTGATACATTCCTTCTTGGATTGAGCCATGAAGCTAAGCCCGAGGATATCGAGCTGGCCTACAATGACCCCAAGGGTCATACCAGAGATTTTATCATGAACGGTCTCAAGGCTGCGGGAAATGCCTAGGCGACCCGGATTTATTTGACCTCGACAACTGGGAATATGTCAACAGGTACAACGAAGATAAACGTTCGTATTTCTGCAAATTTCAAATTCACCTCTTGGCATCTGTCTAATACTCCTATATAGGGTTCATGAGGCATACTACAAGTGTGTATGCTCTCACGAGATCCAGATTCCAGGTTCCAACCAGATTGTCCAGTTCCTTGAAGGCGAGTTGGTTAATATCGAGATCTCTAAGAAGGTAAGTAGATAGATGTGACCATTCCTACTGCTATCGGCTGCTGACATTGCACATGTAGTACTCTGAGAGTGATATGTTCACCCTCTTCAGTGATACACGGCTACGGCCAATTCAGCGCTGGTTCGATAGCACCGGAAGGCATTCACTTGTCCTTCTCGAGCGTCCGCCGTTTGTCTTCCGGTCTACACCGACTCCGACGATAAACCCTAGCCCATATGGTCCTTTCACTGTGCCTGCTATGGAGGACTGGGAAACTATTTGGGCCGCTTGGGACTTTGTCACATTGCGCATGATCCCCCCTGTGATGCTCTATCAGAAACCAATCAGCCTCAGACATATATGTCTGTTCTATTTGGGGCATGTCCCAGCATTCCTGGACATTCACTTGTCCAACCTCCTAAACGAACCGAATGCGGAACCAGAGGATTTCAAGGTTAGTTGGATAACCATCGATCAGTTCAGATATGTTGACACTCCTTTTATGGAAGCGTCTCTTCGAAGTAAGTTCTTTGTTTTCTTCGGTTGGTACCCCTAACAAGTCTTTTACTTTTTAGAGGGGCATCGATCCCAATGTAGATGATCCTACTCAATGTCACGTGAGTAATAGTAAATGAAGAGTATTAAGCTCATACAGGACCATTTTAGAATCACTCTAAGGTTCCGGAGCTCGACGAAGATTGGCCATCCCTGGGAAGTATCCTATCCTTCAGACTCCGTGTGAGGGAGCGGCTTCACAAGCTTTATGACGATATATCTTCTGGAACAATAAAACTCACCCGGAGTATGGCACGCGTGCTTTTCATGACCTACGAGCACGAAGGTCTGCATTTGGAGGTGAGGGCTTCGATCGCAAACTCGATCTATTCTGGCTTGCGAAGCCCTATGTCGAGTGTGGATGTGTCCCGATTACTCATGAACGAATGAACATAGACGTTATTGTATATGCTCATTCAGCGAGCTGGGACCGGCACAATCCCGCCACCCGACTTTACCCCACCCCCATGGGATTCCCTGGTAGCATCATGGAATTCTGCACCCAAGCCTGCATCCTCCACGGTTGTTGTTGAGGCAACAACTGTCATTATTGGTATCGACGATATTGAGAGCGAAGATAATGACCCTGTCAAGTCTCTTGATGTGAACGGACATGTGTTTGGGTGGGACAACGAGAGCCCCAAACGGGAGGTCGCTGTCGACGCATTTAGAGAATCGAATGGAGGCCCAGTCACCAATGGAGAATTCGTCGAGTTCTTCCAGGAATGCCACACATGTCATTGATGCCAAGTCCGGGAGCAAGCTAACCTTCCCCGCCAGCTGGGTGGAGTTGGAAGACGGAGAGATCCAAGTACGGACATTGTATGGTCCGATCCCGATGAAGATCGCGTGGGATTGGCCTGTCGTCACTTCATACGACAACTTATCCGCGTATGCTATTGTTAAGGGGGGACGCCTTCCTACTGAACCGGAGCTTCGAGTGTTTCTGGACATGTTCTCCTCCGGTTACAACGGCGGTTCAAACAACGGATTCAGGAACTGGCACCCAGTTCCGTAAGTACTTCGTTCTACGTTGTCTTGCTCTATCTTGGCGTGTGCGCTGACTTACGTTCCATGCGGTATTTTGGACGGGTAGGGCCACCACGGGCTTGGTGAAGGACGGCGGGAAAGGACATAATGGGGGCGTGTGGGAGTGGACGTCAACTTTACTGGAAAATTACGATGGATTTGTACCATCAAACCGCTACCCGGGGTGAGTACTACATCTCCTGCGGCATCTCGAACCTGATGATATATGTACTATAGCTACGCTGCTGATTTTTTCGATGGAGTTCATAATGTCGTCGTATGTGTCTACTCTCCTCACTTTCGATACAGTTTCATTTCACGCCCTTATTCTTTCTGCTAGCTCGGCGGTTCATACGCCACTATTCCGCGTATTGCAGAGAGACGCAGCTTCGGAACTGGTACCAACGTAACTATCCATACGCTTGGGTCGGTGCCAGGGTCGCGTATGACATGAACTAAAGACTGTCAGTGGCATATACGTTTGCGAACCTCACTGATTTTTGAGTTGTACGAATAGCGTGGTGTTCAACCTGTACTTGTTGTGTCTGTTGTAAGAGTAGTTGCGTGGTGCCCGTACGTTTCTTGTGTATAACAGTGTAAGATACTGCCACGTAGCTGTTGTGATTGGTATTAGAAGACCAGGAGGAACAACCAAACCCAAGAATTCATATATAGACTCGAGTTCCTTTCCGTCCCCCGAGTCGCAGTGCAATCTGTCATTAAGCAGCATTCAATTATTTTTCCGAAAGGCAGGTGGTGCGATGTCTGCGGTTACCTTCACAAAAGGATGCATTTCCAATGCAGACGTTCGTTGCGAAATGTCATTTCTCACAGATGTCGATCGAAGTATGCACGAACCCGCTCTGATAGGTTTCGCAGTCATGGTACGGCCTCATGATCTGATGTTCAGCACATACTTACAATGGTGGCGCGGGTTGTGTTCGTGACCTTCTTGACTGGCGGCAAAAGATGGCCTCTCCTGGGTCCTTTCGACAGCATGACAACATGCCTCAGTCATGCCACTCGATCCAGTATGGTGTTATGACCGTACGTATGGGGAAAGTAGTCAAAGTCTTCAATTAATCAAGCTGGTCTGTGGCAGAACAGGTTTATCGTGGTCCTCGAGTCGAATCTTAAGTGCAATAGAACGCGATGGCGATTCAGTGTCAGCTTGGAAGAAACAATACAAAGTTTTGGCCTGTGCACATGCCAGAAGCAGAGCACAGAAATGAAGAGTCCGGTTGTACAGTCGAAAGCTTCGCTTTAAGGGTACCCTCAGTGTTAGTAAGTGCTTGTAATGCGGTGTCAGAGTTAGCACGATGGTAGGAAATATACCTCATAATTGAGTTCCTGTAGGATGTTGTTCCTAATAAACATCAGGACGACGGTGCCCTACAGTGATGCTCCACACGGTGCAAAGCATGAGAGATGCAGTGCAGACAACATAACCCAAGCGAGACTAGTTCAACGCAGTGACCCCTACACGACGAGGAACAGCGATTAGACGGTTCGTATGGGTGAAGTTCCGGTTGGCTATATAGAAGACTAAGGGTTGGTACAGCGTATGAGAAGAGTAACTGACTAAAGACGAACATGACTTGTGTGTGCAGTAGCGAATTGGCATTCTAAATGTCAATCGAGAGGGACTATGTAGGACACAAGGCCGCCGGAAGTTGGAGCGTATGTATATGTGGGGAATGGTTAAAAGAACGAATAAGTATGTATGCAGTTTGACCATTATACATTGTATAATTGTATCCACGAGCTTCCAACGCAAGTCCAGCGGGGAAGTCATCTGTAAGTTTAAGAGTCAGTCATTCTGGTGCTTAGCGTCTATCAGTTTGCGCAGGAGTGCTTACGGCATATGGATACGAGACACAGAAACCGAGAACGATCAAGTCGGTTATCTAAAACTTGTCACGTCATCGAGTGACCACCGAGTCCACCGAGTCCTACAGAAGCAATTTAAAAGGAACATCATGTCCGAAACGCGGATGCTTTGTGGACTACGAGGACCTGAGAAGATTGGATAGCGATGCAACAATACCACGATACCTGTGGCTCATGATAGATTACTAGAGGATTTGAAATCCACGTAGCTTGTGATGTAGGGCCGATGCCTCCAAGAAGAATGGCAAAGGTAAATCTGCGAATGCGATTGCGCATACTGTGGGTTAAGAGGAGAGGCGGGCTAGGGTGAATAAAGAACGAGACATTTTCATTTGAAGTAAAGGTACCAGTGCACCATGGTGGCGCAGTGAGTGGAGCGTCGGCATACATTATCAATCTGAAGTGATTACAGGGGGTCTCGCTCCCCGGAAGATGATCCCATTGTACGTACCAGCCAGTATCAAACGGGTTCCATAGCTAGAAAACACTAGGGTCCACCAGTAGACTATTGATAACTTCATCAAACAGCGTCCTCCAAGTCAGGTCTAGGGGTGAATATATGAGATCACTTATGCACATCCGATCTTACATGATACTACGACCTCGCGCGCGAGCGAGCACGGTCGTTCCAGACCTTGCGTTGGGATTCCAGTAGAATGGGAATAAGGTCACGTAGACCAAAACTAGGCCAGAACGTGATCGATCATGTGGATTTGGGTGTTTTAGTTTGCACTGGTGGGATGGTAGGAGCATGGGCGTTGGCAGGGGAGGCAGTCGATCCATAAGAGGTGTGGGCGTAGTAGCAGAACAGTTAGCACAGATTGGAAAATCGACTGGGGATGTGTACCTGCCACGTAAGGAATCCACTGAGCCGCTTCACCCCACTAGTGCGAACGAAGATGTCTAGTGGGGGACTACCCGCAACTGTGGTGGACAGGTGACCCTCGATGGTGTGTTCAGTTATCGAACTAGACCACGCATGATTCATGCATTCCATACGTTGGTGCCGTGGAAGACGTGTATGCAACACACCTTCCATCCAAGTCTCCATTATCGAGTGCTTCTCGTATTGTGTTTTCGACAGCGGTCGTAATTTCATGCGAAGAAGCATAGGGAGCACACACGTTCAAGATTGCACTGTGTTACACGAAAAAGAGTGAGCGTGCACATAGCGCAAATGCGTCTAATGGACACGTACGTATTGTTATGTCGCGTCATTCTCTCGGCTTTCTCGATGGCAACCTGGACATTTGGGGGTAGTAGAGAACGCTTTCCAAGGACGTTGAGGCGGACGCCATATCGATCGAGGATGTGTCTGAATACCAAGTTGTTACATAAACCAGAGAGGGAAAGAGCCAAGCTCACCCTTTTTCTGCAAGCTCGACGAGCCTGTGTTCTGCAAGAGTCATGAGTGCATCGACTTCATCCTTTGGTCGATTAAAGTTGTCGATGGCGAACGCGTACACCGTGACGCAGCCCACCCGGAGTCGGAGACAAATGTCTAGAATCTGCGCTCATGGGTATATAAGAAGCTCGCACATGCACTTGTAGCGTGTCACCGACATTCACCAACGCCCGAAACCCGTCTCCGTGACCCTCCCTTGCCCTCCTTGCCTAATCTCCTTGCATACCTGCGGTTTCCGTCCATCTCAAAAGCGATGTGTCTCGGAACAGGTCCAGTGGCGATGATTGCCAGTAGCAGATACGAGAGCTGTCGCTGTGCATAGTCGAATGGTAGTCGGACGAGCGCAAGCAAGGCAAGCAGCGACAACATGAGAAAGAAGATATTGGCACAGCCACCAGCCGACGCGTCTCAGAATGAGCGACGACGAAGAACGACGTCGCCTGCTTGCAAACGTCGATGGCGGGGATGCAGACGAACAATCCTCTGCCTCCAAGTTCACACTCGGTGGAAGCCTCTTGCTTCCCTGTCGGCTATGCTCCTACTGCTCCTCGGCGGGACGGTCTACTTTGCTGCTCACGTTTCCGTCTCAAGACCCGACACTGGGAAGGAATTGCTTTCGAACAGGAACACACGAGTTTAAACGAACCGTGATTCTCGTTTCCATCGATGGACTTCGGTGTGGCTTGTGCTGTTGTTGGATCCACCACAGCTCATGACTTCACGACAGAGCAGACTATCTCGACAGAGGACTGACCCCTCACTTGCTCGACATTAGCAAGCAAGGCATTCGCGCAAAGTACATGAAGCCAATCTTTCCTGTGCGTGCTTCGTCGTATTTCTTTGCGAGCAACATCGACAACGATGGACCACCCAGACAGTGACTTTTCCGTGAGTCGTCCACGACAGTTCCTAGTCGAAGCATTGATTCGTTGCAACCTGCCAGTAATCACTGGGCACTCATGTAAGTACTCTTCTTCTCAAATCATCATCCTTAAACCTCGGGCTACGTAGGACGGGACTTCATGCCGAGTCACACGGAATAATCGCCAACGTACGTTCCGTGCATCGTTTACTTATCTTCCGCGCGGCTAATTGTTGTACAGTCATTCTGGGATCCGACATCCGAGACCATGTTCTTGTACAATCGCATATCATCTTTGAATTCGACCTGGTGGCTTGGCGAGCCGGTATGTCTATATCTGACATGGTCATCACCACAGGAAATTAAGGTATATGCTAGATGTGGGAAACCGCAGAACGAGCAGGCGTCAAGACTGCTAACCTCATGTGGCCAGGACCACCAATTACTTTCGTCCGGGACCTCTCCCACGTATTCCATCCCTTGAGAGACAAGGTCCCACTGCAGGAAAACTTGACCAGATTCTGCAGTGGATAGATATGGACATAGCTGACCGGCCTGAATTGATTATGGGTATGTGGTCAGCCCGATTTCCTTTCATCAGCGTTGTAGGGCCACCATTTCAATGCCTACCTTATCTTCTTATTATGGTATCGGTGCCTAACACATCTTTCCGTGCCGCCACTGTCGTTCCACACTGAGCAGCATACGAGCCCTCTCTCGACCAAGCAGGACACGCTTGGGGACCCATGTCCAAGGCTGTCAATGTAAGTGATTTACTACCTCGACCAACAACTGTCCACTGCAACACGGACAACTGTACTCCAGGAGACCCTTCGCTCAGTTGACGTGTTTGCCCACTCACTCCACCACGAGATCCTCGCACGCAACCTTTCCGACATTGCTGATGTCATATTCGTAAGCGACCATGGCATGGCCGACACGAGCGAAGTAGACTGGATTCACGTAGACGACCCCAGTATCCTCGGTACGCCCTCTCAGTCGTTTCCCGATTCCCGGTTCCATGTGCCCAACGTGCAGATGATGCAGCGCTAACATATTTGGCAGGATCCGCTGACCCCGATGATGTTGGTGGGCCGACGTGGCAAGTCGTCACTCACGCAGACGGTTGGCCGAGCATGGGTCTTCATTTTACACCTGGTACAGATCAACGGGACGTACTAAAGAGGTTGATGCGCGCAACACGCGACGAGCGATACATAGGTAAATTTGACGTTTTCGTTACCAATGCATATACGGGAAGCTCTGCCTCCGGTGGTGAGCATCTTCCTCTCAAATGAGTCCACGCGGCGCCTTGACGTACTCTAGACGAGGACGAGGATGATCTCGTGGTTCCTATGCCTGAGAGGTACCATTATTCGAACAACGAGCGTATCGCCCCTATATGGATAATTCCACGATTGGGATACGCTCTTACAACGAAAGAGCGCGGTGACAATGGAATGTCCTTCGGTGTATGTCGACCTCTCTTTCATACTTACGCCTATGCCCACGCGCACATATGTCGTACACAGAACCACGGATACGACAACGAGGAACCCGCGATGCACGCCATCTTCGTTGCCCACGGACCTTTCTCGAGCGGTGCGAAAGCCATCGCATCGCGTAATGCGTCACCAAGGGCAAATGGCAATGCATGGCATTCCATCACGGATGAAGCATATGTCATGCAAGGATTTCCAAACATTGAGATATACAACCTCGTCATGCGGTTACTGGACATTTCGCAGTTTGGTGCGGATACGAACGGAACTGTGGGATTCTGGGATGATTATCTAGAAGTGTAGCAATCAGTCGGGCGGCTGTTGAGTGTTGCTGTGAATAGTAAAATGGTCCGTAACACGAGGGCTGAATGATGGGTAATTGCTTTAAAGCTGGGTGTGATCTCAGTATTTATGCATGCACAGCTGAGAGACGAATAGATGAGTGATGATGCAACCCGATCCAACTATGTGACGCACCGCCGGACAGTTGTACAGCATGATAGGGTGGACACCATACCCGGGGTGCACCCAGTAGTAAACATGGATGAACGCAAAAGCTGGTGGCTAACACAGGCGCCTCCCATACACATCTTAAATCTTATTCATACCAAGCAGTAATACAATCAGGTGAGTGCCCATCAGCGAATCCAGGTCATTATCTACTCCTCCACTTCAGGAATGCTATATGAAGACTACAGGCAAAGAAAAACCTTACCAAAGATGACATCACCACCAGGTGGATAGTGGGTCATGCCAAAATAGAGGGAATGAGATGGCAGATAGAGAGGTGAAGTTAGTGGCCAAGATGAAGAAATCCAGCCCAAAGAAAAGGTTCCCCACATCTCCTGCACTCCCTGCTGCCAACCAGTGTCTCAAGCAGTGAAACAAACTAACAATGCCTGGATGGAAACAGCTGTGGTGGACAGAATGGGAGAAATCCCCAGACACCCCACACTTATCAGGAATTGACCTGTCTCCCCCCTCCCCCTCCTACATCAAGCTTGTTGGCCACCTATGCAAAAAGTTTGCAGGGATCTACACTCAGCTGCACACTGGTTACATCCTGCTCAACTGCCACCTCCACTGTTTCAAATGCAGTGACACCCCTAACTGCTTGCAATGCAACAACAACACCTCATAAACTGTCCACCATTACCTATTCATATGCCCCTGCTATGATTGGGAAAGGTTCCTTTTGGAACTAGACCTCAGGCAGAATGCCCAGAACTTGTCACACATGCTGACAGACAGCAATGCAATGTGCCTGGTGTTCCAGTACATAAACAGAACAAAATGGCTAGCCAGTACCTTCAGTGAGTTAACTTCCCATGAAAATAAAACATGTTGCTACACAATGTTAGCAGGAATGCCCTGCCAGCAACATGGCCATCTATCAGGGCAGCCTACTCAAGCAGGCAGATACTCAACAGAAGACTGAAACTGCCCACCCTGCCACATGATAGATTAGATGCTACAAACATAGTTGTAACCCCCTGCCCCATCTCACTTCCTTCTCTCCTTCTCTTTTTCTTCTTCTTCTCATCTCATCTCCCCCAACAATCCCCTGAAAGGCACCTGCAGCATCCTGCTGCAATGGTTCCACCAGACAGTCTCCCTCCCCATGTAGTCATTTTGTGAGCCCTCCAATGCAGACAACCACCCAAAACAGTCAGTCCCATCTCCCTTCAGCTTACAACTGCTCACTAGTGGTCAGGCATGTGTTTCACCAGAATACCTACATATGTTACACCAATCTGTGCAAAGTAGAAACTATGATATGTTAGTTTAGTGTGACATAGGATGTTAAGTCCTCATGCACTCAAATTTGATTTAAAAAAAAATCTTATTCAACCAGCATCATGCCTTGGCCTTCCAGTGTCCTTAGCAAGTTCCAAAGGATTCCACATATTCAACTAAAGGCAACATCATTGGATGCTATAATAAGTTCCTTTACAGCCTCTTGCCTGCCCATACCAATTTTATTGTTCCTTGCTTATCACCTTTACCTGACTTGGCCAATGACATCATTAGTGCTTGAGATCTTATTCAATGGCAATCTTGTCCTTGTGCTGGCAGTTGATGCACCTGTCTATGTTGGATATTTTTCTTCTTGTGAGGTCACCAACCAATAGATCCAAGCTTGGATGAGGGATTTGGCCAATCAGCACAATAGCTGTCTTTGTGCATCATTCTAGGACTAAGAGGAAAGGAGATACATCACAGGAAGAAAGAAAGTAGCTAGGTGCATGAGTGTGGGCAAGGGCATGAAGCACCTTCTGGCTGCACAACAAACAGTCTGTAGTGATGAGTGTTAGCTGCATGTCCCAAGAGATAGGAATCCCAATGCAATGCTATAATGCTTGGGTCCTGAATGGTAGGAGAGACTATAGGCTCACCAGTTGATCAACTGTAGAATCAGCATATCAGGGGCATTGCCATCCTCATGAACTTGAGTGCCATCACTGCAGGCATGTCCTGCATGTAGGGGGCTAGGATTTGGTTGTGTTTCTGAAAGTATAGATGAAAGGCATCACTTGCCCAACTATCTTTGACTTTCATCACCTCAAAGGGGATACTGCATAGTAGATATTCCAGCATTGTGCTGATTCTAATGCTGTGCCCATGAATTTTCTCTATCCCAGTGCCCTTAGCTATCTTTGTGAGGTGTGAAATGAAGGTTTGTCTTGTGAGTGGTCTGTGGTTCAAGCCTTTCCTGTAGGTGAAGAGTGGGCCACCTAAGGAGGGGTGTTGAGTTCTAAGTGACTTGTAAATGTGCTGAGGGGGTCTAAGAGTCCATTTTGTCTGGCCCAACTCACTTCCTTGCCCTTTGGGTTTGACTTTGTGTGGAGGAGGGTAAAAATCTTCATGTGAAGGTGATTGTGATTGAAGTCACCCTGCACATGGGTTGGAGTGATGTGTTTATCCTGGTTGATGTTGACACAATAACTATCCATGTCTACAGTCATTACATTTATACAAAGTATTGACATCTTCTACTGGTTAGGTCTTTACCTGAATACCAGTTAGTCACATGATCTGGTTATCTCTACAACTGAGAATCACATGATACCATTCTATTGGTATACTTCTTTGATATTCTACAATGTTCTATTCTCTATATAGAATTAGTACCTTCCTTCTAAGGTAGTTGTAGTTACAATGTGCCAGTATTACTCTAAGTGCACAAACCATGTACAGTACATATATATACTGTACCAAGAGGACTTCCTTCCCTCAGTTCAATTTACTCCTTCATTGTTCTGTCTACTGTTTGGTGACTATTACTGAGTAGTATCTTCAGCAACATCCACTCAGCTTTGGTAACCAAGCACAAACTCCAGGTAAGTCACAGAATTGTGTGCCACATTCCCTGCCTCATTTGTTAGATTATGAGCCCTGCTAAATCTGACTTGATAAGGTGGTTATATTCAGTCTAATGGACAATTCCCTAACCATCCCTGTCATGTTTGAGTTCCTGGTGGAATTGTGCTTTGCAGTTACCTCTGAGTTTGAGTATATAGCTTTTGCTTTTATGATAGCCCTTGGTTATTGATCTATCAATGACCATGTTTCCTTGGTATTGTACCACTTTTACACTCACAGTTTACCTGGTCATCCATGGTGTTTTCATTTCCCAGTGGAGAGCAGCCCCTGTGGCCCTCCCACTTCTGCTCACTCCTGCCATTCAGGGACTTGAAGTTCTTGAACCATTTCAGCCTCTTGAACCTCAAGTTCCTGAGATGTTTGATAATGGCCATCCCTGATCCTTCTCAGATCCTCTTCTCTTGTTCCACTGGGGGCTCAAGTGCTTTGCAAACTACAACTTTAATAGGGTGTATGACTACATGCCTGTTATACATCAGGTTGCACTACTGCAGCTGGAGTTTTGGTGGCCACAGCATTACTATATGTAGCAAACCTTCTCCACTGCTCAAGCTCTTGGCATACATTTTGCCAAGGTCTTTAGAACTTATATGTTCTATACCCCCTGTTGAGCACTACTGGAACTGCCCTTCCTCAGTAGCTTTACCCCTTTTGATCTTTTTCTCATGCACTATTGCCTTGGCAGAAATGATCTCTGGTACTTTGATGAACAGTTTGTGAAACTCTTAGCCCAGTTCAGTCTTGAGAACCAGTTCCACCCCTTTACAGGTCCAGCAACTTATCAGGAGGGGATCTGGAAGGACACAGAGGATAGAGGTGAGGGCCCAAGCAGGACAACCTTCAAGGACAATGACTTTGAGCTCAATGATGAGCTCTTGTCCAAACCCAAGGAACACACTGGAATTAGGAGATGAGAAGCTGAGGGAAAAGGAAAAGGACATGCCTTATAGGTGAGGTTTAAGGTGGATCACTTTTGCCCAGGCCACTAAGCCTGATGAGGAGATTGCCCTCATTATGTTAGGGCAGAAGAGGACAACTTGCATCTTTGCAAGAGCATTTTCAATGGTCACTGCTTCTTCACCTCTCCCATTTATAAACACCACCTTCTCATCACCTGAGACACCTTTCCTTGAAATTCATTGGCTCTTTCATGGCTCTTACACCATGCCTTCATCCAAACTCCATTGTTACTCCACTCTGCATTCTATTGCTAACTACTGGAGAGTAGACATACCAGTTCTCAAGGATGAAGACCCTGCATTACTTACTGTCCCAGTGTTCTGGATCAACACCCATCCTGATGAGTATTCCCTGGACTCAGTCTGGGTTCACTCTCTTTGGGATTCTTGACTGTTTAGAGGAGTCATTCCTCCCATCTTTGCCTGGAACAGGTGGCTTGACAATGTAGCTAGGGACATGTTTAAGAGAGGAGCTAATGGAGAAAGAAAATACCTTCCTGTGTGCCTGGATGAACACTGATTCTTGATTCAATCAGTGGCTTTCACAGGTTGCCAACTTCAGGTCAGATCCATGGATTTAATCCCATTTGGACTACCTTGAATCCTATGGTATCCCATGTATTGACAAACTCACTTGGTGGCCTGGAGCTGGCTCAGACTGGCATCCAGCCTCACTCATGGCAGATTATCCTCAATCACTGTCTTGGAGAGATGATCTCTGCTGGCTTAATCTCCTCCCTGTCCCTGAAGTTGAAGGCTTTGATCTCCCATCTTAGGATTAATCCTGCAGAAATGGAAGCAGCATTCAATATGATGCTCTATTACTCCTACCCCTCTCCCTTTTGGATGGAGTATCTCTATTCTGGAGGAGGACAATGGTACTGTGATATTGGAACCTTGGACATGGTCTTTTTACATACTTTCTCAAGTTCTTCCCTTAAGATTCATTTTCCATATGAAGTATTTCCTGTTTCTCTTCTGGACATGATTAACCTGGAGCCATTGGGGATCAAACTCCCCAACTACCATTACTGCCTGAATTATGATCTAGGTTCATTTTTTGACTTACAGTGACTTTCAAAACCATTGCAATATTTAACCCTAATGCAGTGCACTTTGTGCACTGCAATCACCTGTGGGAATTTTGCTTAGCCTTGGTGAGAAGAAATACACTACATGCCATTGGCTATGATTCACTCCCTTGGGTCATGTAATTTCATCCAATAGCTGTGGAGATATACATATTTCAAAACAGTAGTACCATTGTAATGGTTTTGTATCTTTTGATTTGAAAGATAAAATCAAAAGATATTTGATGTTGTTTGGTGATATAAACAAAGATACACACTTAAACAATATGTCTGAGTTCAAAAAAGTTCCCACACTTCTTTATTTGCAACCACCATCATCATGTGATCCCTTTCTCCTACTCAAAAGGCATCCATCCTCTCTATGCTAGATGCAGGACAATCTGCACACTCTATTGCCTCATCTACTGGCATTCATGTCTCTACCATATCCAGACTTCACTTCAAAGAGCATTCTACCCTTCAGAAGTCTGCTGGAGCTTGTCCAATCAAGTTTTCCTCTGCCAATGTTCACCATGCTATTTGTCTTATCTCTTCTGGCAAGGCAGAGAATGCTGTTCAAGTGGTCAAAGCCCTTACAAATGTTGTCAATGAACTTATCTCTACCTCCACAGTGTGCTGGCACTTGAAGAAGACTGGAATGAAAGCTATAGTCAAGTCCAAATGCCCTCTTTTCTCAGTCAAGCATTGAAAGGCTTGCTTAAACTTTGCTTATGCCCAGAAGGACTGGACTGTAGAAGACTGGAAGAAGGTTGTATGGTCTGATGAGACCAAGATCAATCACCTAGGGTCAGATGAACACAAATTGGTGTGGAAAAGCCAGGTGAAAGGTTGAATGACAGGTTGATGCAAGGGACTGTTAAGTTTGGGGAAGGTTCTGTGATGATTTGGGGGGTGTATGGCTTGGAAGGGAGTTGGCTATGCTACCAAGATTGATGGTAGGATGGGTGAAGATCTTTACCTTCAGATTTTGAAGGATGAACTGTTGAATTCTTTGCAGTTCTATGATCTTAATTCTTCTGACATCATCTTTCAGCAGGACAATGACCTCAAGCATACTTGTAGGATTGTCAAGACATGGCTGGAGGAGTAGAATTTTAGGACTATGATGTGGCCTGCACAGTCTTCTGACTTAAACACCATTAAACATCTCTGGGGTTACCTCAAAAGAAGGCTAGCAGATCATGAACACCCTTCTAATAGGATTCATAAGTTATAGAATATGATTCAAGAGGATTGGGAGTGGAGGAGTGTCAGAAGCTGATTGAGAGCATGCCTAGAAGGGTTAAGGCTGTCCTCAAGGCAAAAGGAGCCTATACCAAGTACTAATGTACCTTGAATATCAAAAGGTGCAAAACTGTTGCAATGGTATTACTGTTTTGAAATATGTATATCTCCACAGCTATTGGATGGAATCACATGACCCCAGGGAGTAAATCATAGCCAAGAGCATGTAGTCTATTTCCTCCCACCAAGACTAAGTGAAATTCCCACAAGTGATTGCAGTGTGCTTTGCACACTGTGTTAGGGTTAAACATTGCAACAGTTTTGAAAGTTACTGTATTTCTTCAGAGTTGATTTATAGAGGTCAGGTATGAAGACAAAAAGACAAGGAATAACTGGAGCTTGAACCAGTGGAGTTGGCACTCTAAGAGGTGCCACTGGCAGTGGTGCAATGACCAGGACTGCCAGAACTCTAGGATATGACTGCAAAACTGGAGTTGGATCCAGTTTGCATACATATGTGAATTTCCTGTCAAATCTTACTATCAGAAATGCTTTGTGGTTGCCTTTATCAATGACTATAGTGGATATATATCTATCATCCCCCTTTCCTCTAAATCCAACACCTTTGCTGCCTTTCATTCTTGGCTTGCCTGGGCTCAAAATCATGTCTTGGGACATTTTCTCCAGATGCACTCAGATTGAGGGGGAGAGTGTAGATCTCATGAGTTTGTGGAATTTTTACATGAACATGGGATCAATGATCATCTTACTGTTCCTGATACTCCTCAACAGAATGGACATGCTGAACAATTTAACTGCATGATGGTTGAAAAGGAAGAAGCAATGTGTTATGCTGTCTGTCTCCCATTCAACCTGTGGCAACATGCATTGGAGACTTCCATGCACATTTACAATTGCCAACCATTCAAACAATCACAGTGGAAAACTCCAATAGAGTTATGGACAGGCAAAAAACCTGACATCTATACTTCAGAGTTTTTAATTGCCTAGCCTACATCCTTATCAAGAAGAAACACTGAATGAAGCTACAAGCCAAAAGCACTCTCATGGTTTTCTTAGGATATGAACCAGGCTCTAAAGCATACTGGTTCCTTGATAGAATAGGCAGAGTCATCATCAGCACAACATAATTTTTGATGAAAATTTTTTTCCTATATGCACAAAGACTAATGCTAAAGATTGTAGCACCAAAGAAACTGAAGATCCACATGAGGAAACTCCTGTGGAGGTTGCTCCTCTTATGGAAGTACAACCATCAGAGAATCAAGAAACAGTTCATCCCACTGTCAATCTAAACCCTCTGCAGGACATTGCAAACCCTGGGGAAGCTGGTGAGGAAAAAAGAACAGAGATTTCATAGAGACATGCAAGAATCCCACTGAAAGTAGCTTCTACTCTTCACTACACACCCTATCCAGATTCTAACATCCATCAGTCTATTAGAGAGTGAGTAGTTCCTCTCAGACCTGACAATGTACAGTGGCTCAAAAAACTGTCTGTATGTTTGCATGTTTTACATTATCTATGACCAAATGCAATAACCCCTAACCCTAGCCCTAACCCATGAGTGTATGGAATAACATACTTACCCTTGGCTTTCTATTGGTCCAAGAATCAACTGATGTGGATAAGAACTGATAGAATAGCAGCCATTTGAAAATGACATGTCATGCAGACAGTTTTTTGACTTTACAAAAATCCAACTATCTAGTACTTGATATGAGCTCCTTTGGCCTTGATAACTGCTTCAACCCTTCTAGGCATGCTTCCTATCCATTTTTGACACTCTTCCACAGAAATCTTCCCCCACTCCACTACCACCCTTTCCCACAATTGATGAACTCCTGTAGGAGCACTCTCATAACCTGAGAGAGATTTTTTGAGGTGATTCCAAGTGTGTTCAATTGGGTTGAGGTCTGGAGATTGTGCAGGCAAGTCTAGAAGCTTGATATCTTGCTCTTCAAACCATTTCTGGGCTCTTCTAGAGGTATGCTTGGGGTCATTATCTTTTTGAAAAATAATGTCATCTTCTGGAATTCCAAATTCCTCCATGCTTTGAAGCAACCCTTGCTCCAAAATGGCCACATACTGTTCAGCATCCATCCTTCCCTCAACCTCACTCAAGACCCCAACACCATTCCACCCTATACATCCCCAAACCATGAGTGAACCTCCTCCAAACTTGACTGTACCTTTGACCTCTCTGGAAATAAGCCCTTCACCCTTCTTTTTCCACACATACTCTTGTCCATCTGACCCAATCCTGTTTATTTTGGTCTCATCTGACCATATAACTCTTTTCCAGTCCTCCACAGTCCAATGCTGATACTTGAGAGCAAAGGCTGACCTCTTCTTCTTGTGACCAGTAGAAAGCAATGGCTTTTTTTTCTTCACCACAGCCTTCAATGAGGCTTCTTTGAGGATATTCCTCACTGTCTGAGAAGAAACAGGACTATCAACAATAGAGTTGATGAAATGAGTGGCTTGAACAGCATTTTTGACCTTGCCAGTAAGGATTTGCTGGACAATGGCCCTTTGTTGATGGAGGAAAGCTTGGAAGGGTGACCACCATGAAGCCTAGGCCTCTCTGGTTGGATTTCCTGAAGAACCTGGGATACTGTAGACTTCCCTAGACCAGTCTGTGAGGCAATCTTCCTAGTAGACAGGCCAAGAGAGGCAAGAGAGATGATATTTTGTCTTTGAGAGGTGGAAATGGATTTCATGATGATGATGATGAGAAAATGAGCAGAGGGTGGTGGGGTTTATATATGTTGGATGATACTCATTACATAAAGGTAACATAATAGAACCCTTGATGGATGTATGTAATGATATCACAGCATGCCAGGGTCAATATATATAATCAAAACTTTAAGTCAAACAACTGTCCACACAACATGTCATTTCCAAATGGCTGCTACTCTATCAATTCCTATCCAAATCACTTGATTCATGGACCAATAGAAAGCCAAGAGTATGTATGTCATTCCATACACTCATGGGCTAGGGCTAGGGTTAGGGGCTATTGTGTTTAGTCATAACTAATGTAAAACATGCAAACATGTGAACAGTTTTTTGAGCCACTGTATGGGAGGTCACTTTGTGACCATGATGAGATTGTAGCATGCTATATGCTTGGACATTGTTGTTAGTTTCTGTGTAGCAGACAGTACTGTGCTAGCATCTTCATCATATTTCATGGATTGTGTTTCATTATCAGTACCTGCTCATGTCTATTTGTGATCTTTGCCAACCTACTATAAGCATGGCAAGTAAAAGAGTAGAGGAACAGGAGAAGGGTGATGGCTCAAACAAGATAGAAACTTAAGTAATGTAAGTTATTGTCACATGGCCATAGCTTCAGCTCTTTAGGCATTTGATGAAGTCTCTTCAACTTGCACAGCCTTGCTTGCACCTAGCTGATTACTACCATGCTATGTACCTGTTGACCCACCCTTGTTTATTGCTATCTTGTAAACCTGCACCTTCTACCCCAAGTTCTGACAGTTATGTGTGATTGTGCTTTGGTATTTATTTGATTGATGAGATATGATCTGATAGTGTTAGATCAAGCAAATCACAGAGTCAGCCATAGTATTAGTGTGCTTTCCACAGCCCACAATAGCACAGTCAGACAATCAATATGGCTCCAGTGAACAGTTGGCAAAGGAGATTTGAAGATTTGAACTCAAATTATGTATCAATTAGACTGTAGCAGTCAGCTACACTTGTATACATAATTACATGTTACATACATGATATTACCATCAATGACAACAACCATACCATCCTCATGTACATAATAATCACCACATCCATGACAATGATGAAAAACAACACCCATACAACATGTAAGCTTGTCAATGTGTGAGAGATTTCATGCATATATTGTGTTAATGTTCTTTATCTCCTTCAACATGATAGCAAAGACAAGGACTCCTGCCATCACCGTGTTCATTGTTTGCCCTGGTGATGATAATTCCTCCTACTGCTACCTTTTGTCTATAACCATCATGGCCCAGGAAGGTCTATTATGTGTACTATTGTAAATTAGCCCATGTTTGTGGATTTTCCCTATGAAATACAAATATTGACCACTGAGTGTAGACTATTGAGTGATCAAGTATACAGGATGCCTACCAGAAGGGTCAACTGGTCATATTTCTATTGTTACTAGATGACTATAAATGATCACACAACTTATTGGCCAAGGTATTGTTTAAATCTGTTAAGGCTTTGCTGGAAGAGCAAGCTTTGAATGCCTTTGAAACCAATGCACAATAACCCTAACCCTAGACATGCTGACTAAGCACTCTACAAGGCTTTTACAAGGGTCCTGACTCTATGCCAATTCAGCTGCTTAGTAAGCAAGCTCCTGAGGCCTTACAAGATGTCACATGGCATGGCAAGGTCCCTTGGTACCTTGAAGAAACTGGGACAGAGACTCAAGACAGAGTTAAGCCAGGTAGTTCTATGGGTATTGCAAAGGAGACAAAAGATGGGGAATATTCCACATCTTTGTCTGGACTAAATACTACATGAGAACAATAGAACTACTGACTATGGGGAACAAAGAGAGGTGTCATATGAGGCATACAATGATAGTCTGTAAGTAGTGGACAATGGGTGAGAAGAAACAGAGTCACAAGGACTTGAAATGGCATAGCTATGAGTCTGTATGACTAGATGTGTCATGATCACATGAAAGTCACATGATGTGAAAGTTGTCAGTTTGTGCCAGAATGAAGAGAAGGGCACAAACCATATACTCATATAGGTATAGTAGAAAATACAAAGATAGGGGAAACATACTGATGGTCACAAGTGTAACTTGAGTCTGCTGAGTGCATCCATTGGATAGGGGAAATCCCCATGTGTAGGCAAGAAAAGGTCTGTGAAGCATCTGTTGGATTATGTAAGAAAGAGAACATGTGACCATGAGAAGGTCACATGATGGAAAAAGATAAGATAAGAAATTGTCATAACATCACCCCCCCCTCTACATTTTTTGGCCTGAGAAACCACTTACCTCTGGGCCAATCTTGATCTGCTAGCCTCTGCTAGGCCCTGAATGTTGTGAGCCAGCATCCTGAGCTCCCAGTATGGCCTTTGCTCATCATGCTCCCATCTCCAGTGGCCAGGATGGTTGCAGTTAAAGCACCAGTATCCAAAAAGCAGGTGACTTTCTGGTATGTCCATCTTGTCCAACAGGTAGTACCAGAGGGCAGGAGTTGCTGGAATGGGGTGGAAGGCCTTGTCTGAGATGGGCTGGAGGGTGGCCATGGCATTGTAGAGGTGCTGGTTAACCAGATCATCTTTTACAGCCATAAAAAAATGGACCCAGGGTCTGTGGGCATCACCAGTGAGGGCAATGATCTTATCAGCCATGGCAGTGGCTGCCTGGATATAGGACAAGTCCCAGAGGGTGTGGGTGGGGATGGGGTTGTCAGGGAGAGGGGTTCCAGGGACACCAGGGCCCCTGAGGGTCTGAAGTCAAAAATTGAATTGAGCCATATCTGGCTTGGAGTCAGAGGAGGAGGAGCTGGAGGGTATGTAGGTCCACCAGTGGGGACAGGCAATGTCCACCCATGTGGAGTTGTTCCTCGCAGACAGGGCAGCACATGTTGCCAGCTGTTCTTGTAGAAAAACATGCAGCAGGGGTATTGTGTGTGGGAACTGCCAAGGGACCCCTGGACTGGTTGAGAAAGGTGTTGAAGGAGAGGAGGAGGGGCTGGCTGTACATCTCCTTGGCCAAAAGGACCATCTCCACCTGAGTTTTCATGGCATTGATGAGGTCCTGTCTGGTAACAGCCAGATCAGTAGATAGGGGGATTTGGCCAGTTACTTCACCTAAAACTCTCCTTGAGACCCTTGCTCCTATGTGCTCCACATTCCTGAAGACCTTGGACAACAGCTGTAGACACTCATGGTTGCTTGGTGCTCTCCATCCAAGAGCTGCCCATGATTCAAAGTTATTAAACACCTGAATGTAGCTGATGAACTCATTGATGGATACACTGGTGGGTGAAGTGATGGCTGGGGATGAGGGCCTGGTTGAGTCTTGATCACCTTCCAGGGAAGAGTGTCAAGACTGGACAAAAATGGTGAGGGTAGAGGGACAGGGACACCTTGGGCAGTGGCATGGAGGGCTGACAGGGGTTGGAGCAGAACAGGGTACCCTGCCTTGTGATGGGAGTACTGTCAAGTTGCATACCTGGGCAGGGGTTGCCCAGGCATAGAGTGGTGCTGCTCTGGGGAGTGGGGTGGTGGTGTTGTGAATGGGTTGGCAGCAGCATCCACAAGAGGCTGTGGTTTGGCAAAGAGGTGGGGAGATATTGGGAGTGGTGAGCTCATTGAGCTCAGGAAGTATTGAGGCATAGATGTCCTCATGCCTGTTGTCCTCAGAAATGTAGTTGGAGAGGTTGGACATTTAAGGAAGCAGTGAAGTGAGATGCATGAGTGGGAGATTGTGGGTTTGTTGATACTCCAAAAGGAGCTTGGGACTGTTTATAAGGTTTTCTGGCAGCTCCCATGTATTTTCTGCATCAGGGTATCCTTTCCACTTGACTAGGTACTTGACCTTCCTCCTGATTGTTCAATGGTTTAGGATGGCTTCAACCTCCCACTCATTATGATCATTGATGAGTTCAGGGGGTTTGAGAATTGGCTCTGATCCATTGATCAGGGTTGTGACATAGGGGGTTAGCTTGCTTGTGTGGAAGACATTGTGGATCCACCAGGATCTTGGTAGCTCTAGTTGGAAATTAACTGGAGTTACCTTTTCCATGATGACAAAGGGGCCATAACATTGGGGTGTGAGCTTCCTGAATGGGACCTGTAGCCTAAAGTTTGATCCATCCAACCATACCTTATCTCCTACTTCAAATTCCTGATAAGCCTTTCCTGGCTGCTTGCACAGCATAGCTTCCTGGGTGTTTTTGTGAGTGATCACCACTGTGTCATGAGTGGCTGCTAGTTTCTCAAGCCTCTCTTCACTGAGGGGCACATGATTTATGGGTTCAGAGGGGTACAGTGTAGGCTTGTAGCCATAGAGGTAGTAGAGTGTCTGTCCATGAGTAGAATGGATATGGGAGTTGTGGACAAACTCAGCATCAGCAAGATATCAGGACCAATTGTCTGGGTCCTTTGCTGCATACATGTGAAGGAAGGTACTGACTTCTTGATTGACATGTTCTGCTTCTCCATTTGATTGTGGATGATAGGCAGTAGTTGCCTTCATCTCCACTCTGATGGCCTGATATAGATTGTGTGTGAACACAGACATGAATTGGGGTCCTCAGTCCAAGATAATGGCCTCTGGGACACCAAAATGGGGGTATATGTAGTTGTGGAAAAGGTTGGCAATGCTGACCAAGTTGACATCCTTTGTGGTGGGGAGGAAAATGACTGCCTTGGTAAGGCCTTGGTCAATGATTGTGAGGATGGAGTCATTCCCACAGGAATGGGGGAGATCTGTCATGAGATCAATGGAAATTTGCTTAAATGAGAAGGGAGAGCATGACACATCATGGGGAGTGATTGGCAGGGTAGTGGGGTGAGTCACCACCTTGTTGGCCTGGCAATTGACACATCCTTGGATGTAGTCTCAGATATCCTTGTGCATCTTGGGCCAATAGACATGGTGAGTCATCTTTTTGGTCATGGCCTTGACACTGGGATGTCCTGAGGGTCTTGCATCATGGTACTCCTTGAATATGTCATGCCTTCTTTCCAGGTTGATGTAGATCTTGCCCTTGTTCTGCAAGGAACTGGGCTCCAATTGGTTCTTCATCTGTTCCATTTTGGACCAGATCTGAGTTGGCTGTGCATTGGCAGTGAAGTTTGCCATGCATGAGAGTGTCAGGAGGAATATTCCATGTTCCCTTGATATACATGAGTGTTATTGGGTAAGCTTGAAGCATGGCCTGCCATCTTGACTGGCATGGGGTAAGCTTCTGGGGTTCCTGGAAGTATGTCATGTTCTGGTGATCTATGAAGATCACCATGGGAGTGACAGGAGAGAGAAGATAGGGCCTCCACTCCTTGAGGGCCCTTATCATGGCAAGTAGTTTCATGTCATAGACCTGGTAGTTCTGTTCTGCCCCTGTGAGTGACTGTGACAGGTAAGCACATGGGTGGAGAACTCCCTTCTTGTCCTCCTGGCTGAGGATGGCTCTGGTTCCAAGCTTGGAAGCATTGGTATGTATAGTGAAAGGCCTCTTCTGATCAGGAAGTTTAAGTACTGGATCAGAAGTCAATAGGGTGCAGAGGTTGTTGAAGGCCTGCTGCTGGGCCTCTGCCAAATGGAAAACAACATCCTTCTTCAATAGGTCATGTAGTGGCCTAGCCACTTGAGAAAACCCCAGAATAAACATCCAGTAGAAATTGCAAAAACCTAAAAAGCTGCAGACTTCTTTTAGGTTAGTAGGGACTGGCCATGCTTTGATGGCATTGGTTTTGATTGGGGAAGGCTTGTACTGCCCTTCCCTGATTATGTACCTAAGGAATTCCAATTCCTCTGCTTCAAAAGTGCACTTCAAAATTTTTTGTTGAAGGCCTTCCTTTTGCATGATTGCCAAAAACTCTCAGACACACTCCTTGAGCTGTTCCTTCATTTTGGCATGGACAGTTGCATCATCCATAAAAATGACTGCCTTATTTCCTGTGATCATAGAGCCAAATTTGGTATTCATGTATTGCTGGAAAGTCAGCAGGGAATTTGTTTGTCCAAAAAACATTGACAATGGCTCAAACAAGCCTCTTGGCATAATGAAGGCTGCCTTCCATTTGTCACCTTCTTTGATCCTAATATTAATAAATCCCCATTGAATGTTGAACTTGGTGAAGTACTTGGACTCCACCAGTTCATCAAGGAGAGACTTGATGTCAGGAAGGGGATATGAGTCCTGCACAGTATGCTTGTTCAAATGGACATAGTCCTGGACAAGCCATTGGTTTCCATTCTGTTTCCCTATGAAAAACACAGGGGCTGCCTGTGGCAATTTTGATGGTCAGATTTTGCTGCATTTAAGGTTCTCATCAATAAGTTCATCAAGAAGCTTCTCCTGATCTGGGGTAAGACAGTAGTTCTTGCCCTTGACTGGAAAGAAGTCTTCTTTCAATTTTATTTCATGATCCAAAAATGGCCTGTGTGGGGGTAAGGGCACTTCTGACTTGGAAAATACTTCCTTGAAGTCCTGGTACTCATCCAGGAGGAGTATTTCCTTTTTCTCTGCTGCAGCTTCTAGTTGGGTAGAGATTGTTGTTTTGTTGACTTGGTGTTCTGGGGATCCCCACTGGACTAGAGATCTTTTCACCTAATCAATAATTGGGTTATGATCCCTTAGCCAGGGCATTCCTAGGAGAAGTTGTTTTCCATTTCCCATTCTAGTGATACAAGCATGTATGCACATGACTTTTCCCCATACCTTTGCTCAGAAGGTAGTGATTCAATTGACAACTTGATTCATTTTTCCTGTCACACTTCAAAGTGTCCACAGGTTGCTGATCTGGCATGTAGAGATTTGATGTTCTTCTACTGCATGTTCATCAATAATATTAGTTTCCACTCCAGAATCAATTAATGTTTTGATTATGGAGGTGCTGTGGTCAATTAGGTAGGTTTATCCCATTAGGGACTTGAGAGACAGAGCATCCTTATACTGGTAGCATGGAATCTCTGTAACATTGTGCTAAAGTTTTCCTAACCTAAAAGTACATTGTTCAATAGCAGGGGCATGAGCTGCAGCAGTTGCTCACCCCTTTAAAAATCCTGAGAAGATGCACCAGAAATAGAAGTGGATGCACCTTCTCTTTCTAAGTGATCCAACTCTCTCTTTAGTTCATCTATTTTTGCTTCCCTATTCTTAGGCAGGTAGCCTCCCTGCTTCTTCAGCTTCCTGCAGTTCTTTGCAAAGTGCCCTTCCTCATCACAGTTTCAGCACACAAGTGCTCTGCAAGATTCTCTTGGGGTTGGTCAGGGCCCAGACATCTTATCAACCTCCATTGCATTGGGGTCTTGTTGCCAATTGTGGGTACAGTTGTACCCTTCATTTTTCCAAAGGAAATTTTTGTTGGAGTCCATGGCTTTACCTTTGAACATCCTCATGGTGGCCAATGAGGCCCTAACCTCCATGGCAGCCTTCTTCCACTCCAAGACAGTTCTTGGGACAATGCCTAGACTGAGTATTCTTCAGCTGATCTGGGGGTTGAGCCCCTTTCTAAAAAAGGTAGTGGTGGCTATATCATCTGGGAAAAGCTTGGCTTGTGCCAGCAGGTTATCAAAATTAGTGATGTATTCATCAAGAGAATGTTTCCCCATTTGGATAGAGGAGAGTGTAATCAGGGCCATAGCCTTGATATCCCTGATTTGGAAGCATTCCTCAAGCTTCTTGATGAACTCTTGTAGATTGTCCAGGAACCTAATCCCATTATCCTTAGTAGTTGATTGCTTGACATACAATTGCTTGAATGACAGGGCCAAGCCCTTGTCCATAAACAACAAGATGAAGCCTATGTGCTTCTTATCTGTGTTGTAAATGTGAGCATTCATACCAAGATAGTTTTTGACTGAGACAATCCATCCAGGGTACAACTGATGATCACCATCAAAGATAGCTGGCTTGTTAAGGCCTAGCTCTTTTCTGCTGGACTTAGTGTCCTCTTCTTCTGGCTCAGCTTTTGCCTTGCCCTTCATTGCACCATAGGCAACTTGTGTGCAATACTAGTGGACAATTTCTGCTGAGAAGGTTGTTGGCCATAGAAAGGGTCTGTGATGGTAGTCCCTCCAAAGGCTTCTGCTAGTTTATCCACCATTGCTTCTTCTTCTATTCCAGGTAAATTGAAGTCTGACTTCTCTGAATAGATAGACTGTGTGATCAGATTTGCAATAGGGGTGTCAAGTGAATCTGCATTGGAGTCCTTTTCCTTTTTCTCCCTATATGAAGAATATGGATCTGGAATGACTGGGTCAATGTCTACTTTGATTGGTGATGAGGTGCAAGTGATGGCAATGGAAGCTGTTATGGGCTGAAGTATTGAAAGTGCAGACAACAGGTCTTTGGTAGAAACTAGGGGTGGCAGGGGTATGTTTCCTCCTAGGCTGAATTAGGTTGGTAACTGCAAGGTGTGAACTGTCCTTTTGGGGACAGGGGGTCTAAACTTGCTAGATGGGCTAGAGCTTGACTGGACTAAGAATTTCTTGACCATGTTGGGCAAGAGTTATACTAGTGGGTACCACCCAGGTGAGAGCAGTAGCACTAGAGGGTGATTGGCTAGATAGTAAAACATATCCCAAAGGATAGGGGAACTACACCTTTTTAGGGGTATAGGGGTTTATACTGCCAGTGTTAAATGACAGAGGTTGGTTGACTGCTGCATTGGGCACAATATGGGGTCAGTGTAGGATGATGCCAATGTTGAAGAGAGATCTTTCATCTTCTGTTAAGGCTTTGCTGGAAGAGCAAGCTTTGAGCACCTTTGAAACCAATGCACACTAACCCTAACCCTAGACATGCTAACTAAGCACTCTACAAGGCTTTTACAAGGGTCCTGACCCTATGCCAATTCAGCTGCTTAGTAAGCAAGCTCCTAAGGCCTTACAAGGTGTTGCATGGCATGGCAAGGTTCCTTGGTACCTTGAAGAAACTGGGACAGAGACTCAAGACAGAGTTAAGCCAGGTAGTTCTATGGGTATTGCAAAGGAGACAAAAGATGGGGAATATCCCACATCTTTGTCTGAACTAAATACTACATGAGAACAATAGAACTACTGACTATGGGAAACAAAGAGAGGTGCCATATGAGGCATACAATGATGGTCTGTAAGTAGCAGACAATAGGTGAGAAGAAATGGAGTCACAGGGACTTGAAATGGCATAGCTATGAGTTTGTATGAGTAGACACATCACAATCATGTGAAAGTCATGTGATGTGAAAGTTGTCAGTTTGCACCAGAATGAAGGGAAGGGTGTGAACCATGTACTCATACAGGTATAGTAGAAAATACAGAGATAGGGGAAACATACTAATGGTCATGAGTGTAACTCAAGTCTGCTAAGCATGTCTGTTGGATAGGGGAAATCCCTGTGTGTAGGCAAGAAAAGGTCTGTGAAGTGTCTGTTGGATTATGTAAGAAAGAGAACACATGACCATGAGAAGGTCATGTGGTGGAAAAAGATAAGATAAGAAATTGTCATAACAGAATCCCCTTATGCTTAGGTGTATCATTTCATTATCAATTAATTTGACCTTGCTCACTGTTGTATAATTTCTCTCATATTTGAAACTTGTTGTGATTCTGTAATTGACCAAAACTAAATGAATTCACTGACCATGCTGCCATGGACTGTGAGAAGAATGCCAATACTCTAACCCCAGCAGACTTTATTTTAACTGGCTGCTAGTTTGGTTATTGTGACTGATATTTTCTTGCAGGTATCACTGGGGGTGTGAGAAAAATATATTTGAATTATACATTATATTAGGTGAGAAGTTATTTCTCATCCAGTGTCTCAAATTCAGTCCTCACAAAATCAGTGGTGAATGTATATATAGGGCCTGCCTTAGGATATTCCATTGCTTTTAAATATATGGCTTGGATGTCCTATAATAGCCTTCAAAGCTCCCATGGGACATCCCATTGCTCTTTTTATATATAGGTGGGATGTCCTATAATAGCCTTCAAAGCTCTCATGGGACATCCCATTGCTCTCTTTTTATGTAGGTGGGATGTCCCATCATAGCATTCAAAGCTCTCATGGGACATCCCATTGCTCTCTTTTTATGTAGATGGGATGTCCCATCATAGCCTTCAAAGCTCTCATGGGACATTCCATTGCTCTCTTTTTATATATGTAGTTGGGATGTCCCACAATAGCCTTCAAAGCTCCCATGGGACATCCCATTGCTCCCTTGTTATATAGGTGGGATATCCCATAATAGCCTCCAAAGCTCTCACAGGACATCCCATTGCTCTTTCTGTATATAGGTGAGATGTCCAATAATACCCTATGAGACATCCCACTGCTCTCTTTTACATAGGTGGGTCATTCTTCAAACCACCTTTTAGACATCTCATTTCTCTCTTTTTATATAGGTGGATTCCTCCCTCATAGCCTCTAACATATCCCATTACTCTCTTAGTATATAGGTGGAACAGCTTTCAAACCTTAGTGATCTCAGACACACTACAGTTCAAGGAAAATATCAAATAGGATGAGTGGTTGTACTCCATGATCATGACTTTATGTGAACTTGATGCCAATTCCCTGTCTAACTCAGGATTCTGAGTCAAACAAGGGTTTAGGCAGTGCAGTCAACATTCAACTAGTAGTGGTACATAGAATGTTCAGTTGCTCAGTTGACAAGATAGTTGCTGCCTTATTGGATCAAGACATTCAAGTAGAGGAAGTGAAAATAAAACACATGAGACAATGCATAGAAATATCAGTGATTCAAGTCAAGAGACAATACTAGGGAGATAAGTTATCAACATATTGTACATGATGTAACATGAGAGTGTATCAGACACAGAAACAATAAGATTAACAGAAGGTAAGATATGGGCTGAGTCACAAACTAAGCACTTCAAGATTAGGCTACCTGACCTGCCCAAGGGAAGAGCATGATCATCCACAACACATTGTGAGAGGCTGAAACCATGGACCAAAGTAATTAATCTCATGCAATTCACAAGGAATAGGATTGAGATGCATGCCTTCTGGTTTGATCCACAAGGCCCAAGGACCAAAATTCAACAATAGGTAAAGGAGAAAGAACTGTGGGGAACAGAGGGCCAGTAAGAACATAAAGTACTAGAGGCCCAGGAACAAGAGATGATCAAGCTATATGATGGTGGTGGTTAAAGCAACTGGCCATCCAGTTGGCATTGAAGAAGCTGCTTTTGTAGTGGTCACTAAGCCATAAATGTCATGATACAAGCACAGTAAGGGTGATCATGACCAACAACCATGTACATGATGTACATGACAATGAATGAAGTCCATCACCATGGTTATGGCCACTCCATTGCAACAGGTACATAATAGCATCAGTGTGGTAATTTTGACAAGTCATGGTTATTGTCACAGCCATGTTTGAGGTGTGGTGATGAAGACAAAGCATCCTTGAATCCCTTTGTAACTCAACTGTACAGCAAAGCATCAATTATGAAGTCACCTTGCTTGCAAGATTTCTGGCACCCCATACTCATATTTCCATTGATGCAAAAAATCCAATACAAAGAATAACTCACTGCTCCCTGGTTTGTTGGTATGCACCTGCCCTACAACATCCAAAGTGTACCTAGTCCTCATATGGATCATTGTTCATCTTCCAACCAGTATCCTTGAAGCTTGTCTAGTCAGCACTCACACCTCCAACCAATGTATTCAAAGAAATCTAAGTCTAGCATGAAGAAGACAGTTGGCAATATGGTGTTTGGTAGTACAACCAGGCCATTATGCAACAGCATTCAAAACAATTTTCAGGAAGTTGAAAGAGCCAATACACCCATAGCAACCACAAGAAGAGCCAAATGGATTGTTGAACAGGTTGCTGGATGTGAAAAGCAGGGACAAGATGTACAGACAGTTCATACAAGTGACAATGACTTACAGACACTAATGAAAGTGAGTTCAGATGGCTATCAGAATGATATAGGGGTGCATGGGTTGACAATATGCATTGACAAATCAATGAGACTGGTGACAACTGGAGCCATGTAATTGAGAATTCAGATGTCCTGAATGAGCTGACAAGAATCACTATTACATTAATTGAACAGAATGATGCTAAAAATGCAGGCATGTACACTGAACATATGACAACTCATTTAAACAATTTAAAATGTGTTATCATCCATGAATAGTGAGTCAGTTGAGAAGATTACTTATTCATCATTCTTATTCCAACACATTAAGAGACAAAGAAACTGATTTAGATATTTGAAGATAGTGTTTAAAAGTCCAGTGCAGACCAGTTACAACCAGCCCAATCAGAGTGGTCTTTTAGCAGCCTTTTATCCTCAAAGGTAGGCAACCTGCAAGTGAACTAGACTGGTTTGTCAGTTCAATCCAGTCCAGTTGCTGGTATTTTGTGGTCCAGCAACTGAACTTTTAAACACTAAGTATTAATCATCAATGCACAATAGCAGAGTCTGAAGAATTCCCTGGTCCCCTATCTGCATGTTTTTCCATCACCAATGAGGGCTGTAGATCCAATGATGAGTCAAGCATATGATATGCTACAAGTTATTCAAAGTGGCTATTGTGTAGCCTGAGGGGTGATGAAAAAGTTTGAATAAGGACCCCTGATACCCTAGGCATGTATGGGCCATCCCAACACAACATCCCATCCCAGGGATGGGATGACAATCAATACTAAACAGAATGGGAAATATCAGGTGAGAAGGAGACCATCCCTGGGATGACCATGGTCTCATAGGCTCTTTGGCTGAATCACAATACCAATCTATTCAGCCAATTTGCCTATCAAAAATGATTGCCTGAAGTGCCTTGTTTGGCAGCAACCTCTGCTTTGATATTGTCTGTGTGATGTTCCCATGAGTGTATGTTAAAATTTTCAGTGAAGCCTTCAATATGGAATGGATACTGACCCTGTGCTTGTCCTGATACAGCTCCTAGTGACTTCTTCACAAGCCTTGGGTGTGGCTTCAGAGGTTTGATCAGCACCTCTGCAAATTCTTTCACTTGTCTTTTGGCCATTGCATTTTGCATTGTACCAATGCAGTTGTAGGATTTTTGAAGCTCTACAGCCTGATCATCCTTAGCCTGTTGACAAGCCTCATTGTCAGCTTTCTTTTGTTCAGAGGTATGTCTATGAATTTCAAAGTTGCAGAGGATATGACCAGGATGCAAATTAGCCTTGCTTTGCTGTGGCCATTGGGACATGGTAACAAGTGTGTCCAGGTGAATGAGAAGGAAAGGGACTCTTGAGAGAAGGATGGGATTTGGAAAAGAAAGAGGTAGGTGTTTGAATTTGCCTGAAATAACCCTTGTGCTAAACCAAAAAATTTGAACTCTACTTCCACTGCTCCCACTGTGCAAACTTTGTTTTGTTTGCCTCTGCTTGTTTCCTGCTCAAACTGAACTTGTTATCTGCAATGCAGACAAGGAATTTGCTGCCTTCCCTTACAGTGCCAGCTTTAAACTCAAACACTACTCTTGTAAACAATGCAAACATTGGTTTCAAAACCAGTCAGGCATCACTCAGCATACCCATGCAAAACATCCATGCTTCTCTCCTCCACCTGTGCCATGTATCCCTGATGAACAACCTGGTAATTGGGACAGATTTTCCCCAGTCATTGGAGATCCTTGGGCTGAAGTTCCTATAAGGGAGGAAATGGATAACCCAATGAACAGCTCTTCAGGGGATTCAGACAGTTTGAAGGATTCAGATGGCCATATCCTGGCAGTATTTGTTGGAGAAAATGATATGTTACTCTGCAACTACCCAGCTTAACAGGTGAGCAGCACACTGACATTTGCTTCACCTATCAACTTCAACTGTTTTCACAATGTTTAGCACAGCCATGTGACTCCAGTGGCAATTTATTGCCAAGCAGAACGCAAGCAGAACCATGCCAGGCAAAGCCCAAGGATGACTGGTCCTCTTATGGTAGCTGACTTGAATTTGAACTTGCTGATTTCCTTTATATGCACAATCAGATGTTGGCTTCACATATCAACACCCTTCTGGACTTGTGGGCAGTGTCTTGAATAGAAGTTGGCAAACCCCCTTTATTTTCTGACTACAAACAGATGTACCAGACAATCAACAATTTGGAACTTGGTGATGTAAAATGGCAGTCATTTGCAATCAAGTATACTGGAGATCAAGGAGTGGACCCTGCACCATGGATGAATGACAGTTATGATGTTTGGTTTCAAGATCCTCATGAAGTCATATGCAATATATATGTTGGCAAATCCCAACTTCACAGATGACATGAACTATTGACCATTTTGTGAATATGATACAAAGACCTCAACATGTCATTGGCAGGATTTCATGTCAGGAAATTGGGCTTGGTATCAAGTGGTGAGTATAGCTACAACCTACTATAGCAACTGCCTTAAATCAGTTGGTAGGATATGATTGCTCAAGACCCAGATTGCCTTGGATTCACATTTGTTCCAATTGTTCTGGGATCAGACAAAACAACAGTGTCAGTAGCTACTAGGCAGAACAATTATTATCCATTGTACCTGTCCATCAGAAATGTTCACAATAGTGTTCACTGTACACATCACAATGGTATTGTTTTGATTGGATTCCTTGCAATGCCAAAGGGTATGTATTATTTATTACTCTGGATCCACTCTCAACACTCAGTATAGCCACAAGAGAACATGCAGGCAAAGCAAGCTTTTGGAATTTCTGGCAGCAACTTTTCAGACCTCCCTTGGTGGATACTCAAGATGTTCAAACCAGCTATGCTCAAGCCTGAAGTCACTGCATTTGGGGATGGCCACTACCAGCATGTCATCTATGGGTTTGGTCCATACATTGTGGATTATGAAGAACAAGCACTTCTGGCATGTATAGTGCACAATTGGTGCCCATGGTAAGTACTCAATTTGTTGCCAGGTTGTAATGGAGTTAAATAACATGAACCAGATGCCTTGTATTCTGCAACAACCTAGATGATGACAGTGCACTTCATCATTGCTGTGATCATGCTGAAGCACTAATAGAGCATTTTCCTCTTGACAAACTCTGGGATGAGTATGGTATTGTCAGGGAACTTGTCCCATTCATGAATGATTTTCCTTGTGCTGATACATATCTATGAATTGATCATGCTGGACCTTCTGCATCAAATTATCCAAGGTACATTTACAGACTGTCTGGTTGAATGGGTGGAGAAGTATCTGCACCATGTACACAGAGATGCACATGCCAGTGAAATACTGGATGACATTGATTGACAGTATGTACTGCAGTGCTCCATAAATATTCACAACTGATATGAAGACTTCTAAGATTGCAGTTGTGCCATCCTTCCCAGGTCTGCAACATTGTCCACAGGGCTGTCATTTCAAGCAGTGGACAGGCAATGACTCAAAAGCATTGATGAAGGTGTGAGCCTTCTTTTGCTGCATGGGATTCTCACTCTTAAGTGAGCATTTTCAGGTATACTTGCCAGCAATTGAAGGCCATTTCCCTTGGGAAGTTGTTAGCACATTTCATGCATTCCTTGAGTTTTGCTATACAGTACAGTGGAATGTGCTCACAGCAAAGGACTTGAATTATCTTGATGAAGTCCTCACATGTTTTCACCACCATTGCAAGATTTTCAAGACAGCAGGTGTGGTCACCACTTTCTCACTGCCATGTCAGCACTTCATGAAGCACTATAAATAACTCATCCAGTTGTTTGGTACACTGAATGGACTTTGCTCATTGATAACAGAGTTGAAACATGTGAAAGCCATCAAGAAGCCATATTGGTGCACAAGCAAATATTGTGCTTTGGGCCAGATGCTCATTATCAATAAATGGTTGGACAAGTTGGCTGTATCCTGCACAGATTTCAAAAGTTGGGGCATGCTTGAAGGCACCTGCCTGTCAGCAGTTGTTGAGATGTTCAGTAAGTTTCCATCCCTTGAGTGATATGCATCTGTATTAACATAACCTCATACAATACAGCTCAAGAACAGCTCACTGAAGGGAATCACCAAGTTGATGAAGACAATTCACAGCAGGAACCATCCACCAGCATTGATGATGGCCAAGGTGACTGTGAAGATGTTGATGGACCAAGAATTGAAGCACACATACAACTTGCACAAACACAGCATGAGTTCACACTTAGATTTGCTCAGGCTTTATTTATTTGAAATGTGTTATATAGAATGCAAAAGGGCAAGAACAATGACTGTGCTTGTGGATGAGCTCAACATCCCCAATCTCCCAGAGCTTCTTTGAGAGTTTTTATGTGGTCAATTATATTCCAATGTGCATGACTCCACTAACATCTCCCACCTGGAATGCCCTGGATATTAGGCAAGATCTCAATTTATAATTCAGCATCATTGACTTTCTATGCTCCAAGCAACCTTAGTGGTGTTGGAGGCATGTGTTGTGAATATATTCAGGCCATGCCAGCATGGAGACAAGAAGGACCACAGTATGATTGTGTGTTCATTATCACTGACCCAGATCTTGAAGGAATGTGTGGCATGGACATTGCCCATGTCCTCTGCTTTTTCTTCAAATTTCAAGGAAAGTGGTATCCATGTGCTGTTGTATGGTGGTTTGATCATATAAGAGACATGCCAGATGAGACTACTGGCATGTGGATGGTGTGCCCTAGTTTTACTTGTGGCCAACAGCCTAACTTTGCCATCATTCATGTGGATGCCATTTTCTATGCTGCACACCTTATCCCAATTTTTAGTTGAGAATTAGTGCCACTGAAGATCAAGCCATACCATTGTTATGACATTTTTCATGGTTTTTATGTTAATAAATTTGCTGATCACCATGCTTTTAAAGTTGCATTTTGACTTAGTAGATGGAAATGTAATTATTAGATGGTGTAATGCAAGCTTTTTTGTCTTTTTTTTGCTTTGAAAAATGAGTGACCACTTTCTGTACTTATTCTGCTTAGCAAAGCAAACAAAGTGTGAAAGACTACTTTAAAGTGCTAAAAGTGCTAAAAAAGTAATGTGTGAATTTGCTAATGTTATATGGAATGTTCCAGACACTTATGATATTATTGTTCTATGAAGTTCAACTCCATTCTATGATTACTTAGTACAATACTGAAGAGATACTTATATGGCAACTCATACTTACCATGTGTAATTCAACCCACTGGTTGAACAAAACTCATGTACCTGCACACAGACCATGTCTAGCACATATACAGTGAGCAACAAAAATGTTGCAATGTTTGCAACATTTTCATTGTGTGCCTTATAACATGGGATGGAGTGTGGCTGTGCACTTGTGCTAAGGGGGACATTTGTGGGGTGTGGTCCTGGCCTTCTATTGAGCCCTGGGTCAAGATCTGAGATGTAGTGGTTCCAATTCTATGAACCAAATACTAAGGCCCACTCATTGCAATGTTTTTGTTGCTGACATTATTATATGGTAAAAGTGGCAATTATTAGTAAGTAGTGTATCCTCCCTTAGCTTTTATCACCTCCTGTACCCTTCTAGGCATGCTTGCAATAAGACATTGACATGTGGAGACATCTATTTCCTCTCATTCCTTCTCAACTCTCTCCCATAGCTCAAGAATTCCTTTTGGGGGGTTGGGTAGGATGTCACCTTTCTTTTCAGTACAACCCATAGATGTTCAATAGGGTCAAGGTCAGGAGATTGTGCAGGCCAACTCATGACCTCAAATCCATGGTCCTCAAACCACTGCTTGGCCTTCCTACTGGTGTGCTTGAGATCATTGTCTTGCTGAAAAATGACATCTTCAGAAGATTTGTCAAAATATTAAAGAGAACCTTGAAGTTCATCTTCTAAAATCTGTGTGTAGAGATCAGCATCCATCCTACCATCAATCTTGCAGGCCATCCCAACACCCTCCCAAGTCATACAGCCCCACATCATCAAGGAACCTCCATCAAACTTGACAGTTCCCTGCACTAGCCTATCACTGGGGCCCTCCCCAGGCTTCTTCCACACCCACTTCCTGCCATCTGACCCTAGCCTATTGATCTTGGTCTCATCTGACCAGATAACCCTCTTCCAGTCCTTCACAGTCCAGTCTTGATGGCTCAGAGCAAAGTCTAGCCTATTCTGCCTATGATGCTTTGAATGTAGAGGTTGTTTTTGCTTCACCACAGCTTTCATGCCAGCTTTCCTCAGGTGACAATGGACTGTTTGGGAGGATATAGGTATGTTCTTCATGTCCTGAAGTGATTGAATGACCTCCACAGCATTTTCAGCCTTCCCAGATCCAATTAATCACATGGCATGCCAAACATCAGTGGGGGTAATGATAGAAGGACAACCAGGAGAGCATTTTTCAAGAGTAGAACAATGCTGGGAATGTATTTGACTGATGGTGCCATAGTGGACACCAGTAGTAGTGGAGATTTCCCTGAGAGAATGTCCCTGCTGAAGTAGAGAAATGATAGTATCAGTTGCAGAGAAGGGGATAGCTTTGGGCATAATGGTGAGTGAAAATATTACTGTTTGGTGTTGTTTGTGATCTGGTGAACCATTTAGCAGATCATGTGACATATTACATCAGCATTCCCACCACAAATACATGCTCCATGCCTGGATTTGATCTCACAGACCATCAGCAACAAAAATGTTACAATGAGTAGATCTTAGTATTTGGCTCATAGAATGGGAACCACTGCATTTCAGATCTTGACCCAGGGCTCAATAGAAAGCCAGGACCACACCCAACAAATGGCCCCCCTAATGCAAGTGCACAGCCACACTCCATCCCATGCTATAAGGCACACAATGAAAATGTTGCAAACATTGCAACATTTTTGTTGCTTACTGTATATACTGGACCTCAGAGTTCACAAATAGTAGAGTTTAACCCAACAATTAAACAATGCAAGTTCTACCCAACTAGAAGATTACCCCAAGTAAACACTATTGTAAGTCTTAAGGTCCTTACCTTAGAACTTCTACTGCATAAAAAGTAGTAGTAAAAGGCTTAGCCCACCTAATGGAACTTTTGTTTCAGTCTCCTGACTACACTACTTTGCTTTAGGTTATGAGCCCTAAGTTCATCACCTAGGTTGACATCTACAACCTTGCAATGGCCAAGCAAGAGATGCCACCTAATGATGACTCACAGTTTACTTGGAGAATTTTGTTGGGTCTCCTCAACACACTCTCCTTTCTCCAAGGAGTTCAATGGGTTTATCTACAGCTGCCTTTTTGGCAAGCTGAGTTTTTCTTTGCCATATCAGCAATTGCCTTTTTCACACTCTGTGTTGAGATGCAGCATGCACCTGCTTACCATCACTCTTATTGAGTGGCAGCTAGTGCAAATGATCATTTTGGATTGTGGTGCATCCAGGTGGATTGGACCATTGGTCCTCCTCAGGATGCTTCAATGCTGGAAAATCTTGCAGATCCTCCTCTGAGTTATTTGCCTTCAAGGAATTGATGGTGTTACAATTTTTAGAAGCCAATCCAGGAATATCCCTGGAGGATCTATGTGCTAGGCTAGATAGAGCATTCATTGAAGCTGCTGAACACATAGTAGAGTCCATCAGACAACAGTGAATAATCACTAGAGCACAAGCCACCCTGTCTGGGGAGCAAGTGACACATTGTCTTGAGATGACACCCTTACAGCCAACTTATTTACAGCTAAGGGGTCATAATATGGCTGCAATGACTGCTTCATTTCCTTCTAATCTTTGTGCTCATGGAACTTTTATTGGGTATATGGATGCTGATGGAAGTCCTATCCAGTTCCATATGAGGTAATTAATCTCCAAGATAATCCAATGCTCAAAAAAAACCCATTGACTATTCCTCAACCATTCACCAATCCTGTATCCAACAATGTCCCCATGTTCCACATATGCAGAATGGTCCACTCCTATCCCATCTCCACTGCCTCTGGCAACACCAGTTCCAGTCCTAGCCTATCTCAGGCTGGGACATCTTCTGAGACCAAGGATACCCACCTTGGTTCTGACTCCTCCTAACACAAATCCTCTTTCACCTCCTCACTGGTCTAGGGCCCACACTACTGGTGGTGTTAAACAGGAGGAGTTAGTCCCTGTCTTAACTCTAGAAGAGGAAAAGAAGGAGTTACTTGAGCCAGGAGAGGTAACTCCAGAGCTGGTATATCCAGAAGAATCAGAACCTGGAGAGGTAGTTGATGACAAAGAACTTGATCCTGATGACTTCATCAGTCCCATGAAGATATGACAGATGCAGGAGTGAATCAATTGCCCCCAGATGGAGCAAGAAGATTTCAACAGCATTTGGCCAATGCCAAATTATGAGATGGAGTGGTATGTGATGAGAGGTGAAGCAGTCTATGTCAGAGATTTTAGCCCCTGGCAGACAATGTATGGACATCAGTACCTGGTTGCACCAGGACTGGTAGTTGTAGGGAAGAGGCCAACCCCTACCAAGATTTTTACCCCAGGATATGGCAACATTTTCTCCCTATTCTTCATCACTCACAATATCTATCTGTCATGGATGATGGCTTACAGATTAGAGATAATGCACAACAAGTATCATTTTGTACAAGTCAATCCAGGGCTTGTCTTCAATAATCACCCCTTCTTTCACACATACTACTCACACCCTTACACCATCTTGCAACTTGAGTTCTCATGTTTCCTAGATCAGGTATGGGATTATGTCAGCATCCAAAACAAACCAAGAAGCAAGATCAAGATCCTTGATCTTGAGGCATTGTGCCCTATCCTCAACATGGGCTACAATGAACATGGAGAACTGACATTGTCTCCAGATTTATTAGAGTACTTTGATGTATCAAATGCATGTGGTGTACCCAATGTTGTACTACACTCACATACCATATGCTGTGGACCTTAGCTTTCTCCTTTCCACCTGCCCTTTTGATGACAAAAACTACCACCCTGTACCATTACAATGAAGCTTTTATTATGACCACATATACTTCATTCATATGATTCTTCCTTTCATCTTTGTACAAAAGATCAAGTTGACTATATCTTCTATTCCCTTCATGTCTCACCCAGTGTATTATCATGGTTGAATTGCCAATAAGGAGTTCCATCCTTCCATTTTCAAATCCCCTTTCCCTTCCTGTGCAATCTGTGCCTGGGAAATTGATTGAAGCATATCTTTCATCAACTCTGATTTGGGAACTGGTCAACAAGTTGATTGAGTAAACAATCCACATTACAATCCAGTGCAGGATCAGGATATAAGGGATTATGAGGATCTACCTACTGGGTGGAGTCCAGAAGCATGAGGAAGAAGATAGATAGGAAGACAGAGGTGATAGATCATTGAAAGATCAGAAGGCAGGAGAATGCACTTAAATGGATGCAAGGACTGCTAGGTTCAAGGAGAAAACTGGGGACACATAATGGAAAACACAGGATTGGTGGAAAACCCAAGAAACCAGCTCCCTTTCAACCCTTTTCCATGTCTTCTTCAGAGTCAAACATGTTTGCTGACTGGTTTGTGTTTAACTGTTTATTTTAGAGACAATGGCAGCAAAAGATGTTCTTACTTTTGTTCCTCTTCTCAATGGCAACAACTACAGGCTTTGGCATGACTCCCTCAATGCTTTTGCTATGGCCATGGGTTTTTACAGAACCTTTACCCATTGTAGCAGCTGGAGGACTGACTGTGGACCAGGTCCAAGTTTTCAAAGATAAGGACATGCAAGCACAGGGCATTATTAAACTGTGCATTGCCCCTTCCTTTTATCATCACATGAAAGCAACTGCTAAGAAAACATTTACAGATATGTATAGAGACAGCCTATGAAAAACCAGGCAAAATCAGAGCATTACCCAAGATTAGAGCTCTATTCCAGCACAGGATTAGGTCTGGCACCAACCCTGTCAATGAAGCTAACAAGCTTATTGAGTGTGCCAATCATCTAAAAGCTGCAGGGTTTCTTCTTGATGATAAGATCCTTACTATGGCCATCTTGATGGCATTGCCACAAGATTGGGAGAACATGATTTCTATGATTACTACTACTGTTGAGGATGCGAATTTTACACCCTTGAACATCATTCCTCACATTCAGAAGGAATTTCAAAGAAGGATCTTGAATAAGGGAAAAAGTACCATTGACCAGGAATGGTATAAGGGCCCCCAACATACATGTAATAAATCTCTCATTTCCTGACTCTCCAATGTAAAGCCAGAAATGAATACTTCATACCTGTCTTGTGCCAACTATCCCTAGTGTTCCTTCAAGCCTTGTTGGAGGAATCACTTACTGGAAGAGTACTGTTCAGTCAGAGAGCAGAAAATATATTATAGCAGTGGCAAGCAACAAGTTTGCTGTGTCCTGCAACTCTGTGCTCCACCTGAAAAAGTGAAGAGAGGAGTACCTAACAGGGGTAAGGGATGGGGAAGACCCTCTGGTTGAGGTAACAGTGACACTCCTCAAGAAAGAGGAGGAAAGAAACCACAGGGACAGAGTTTTCATCCCAATAAAAGCAAAAACCAAATGATTCATGACAACAAATCAATGGCCTATGTTGAGGATTATGAAGAAGCCCCCAGTTACACTGAGGAGGATTTCACTAATGTCTTTATGAGCTGTGGCTCAGATGACCTTGACTATTATAAGGAGCCTGTCCTTGATGAGACAGCAGTACAAGCCATGGAACAGGATCAACCTGTTGCTAGCTCTTCATGGACTACTGTTGAGCAGCTCAATAAAGAGCTAGACCTCATTCATCAGGGATATTCAGAACCCTTCACTTTGGTTCCTGAGATTGACATCCCTGAGGTCCTATATGAGGACACAGTTAATCCTGCAACTTGTGAGGATTATGACTATGATGATGAGGGACCTATGGCTATGTGTGAGTCTTCCACATCTGCCTTGACATATAAGGTGTCTTACACTCTCCTTGATCCTATTCCAGAGTATATCAGATGGGAATTGAAGAACATAAAAGAGGAAGACTTGTATTACCTTGTATGATGAGTAAATGCAAAGAACATTATGTGTCTGAAGTCAGAATGGTATAAACCATGGGGTTTTGATTACCATAGTTGTCTCAAACATGTTCCTAAAGGAGTTGAGGCCCTAAACATGAGACAAAAACCAATGACTTTTCAAGTGTTTTATTGGGATTGTATCCATAAAACAGACACATGGGCACTAGCCTATTATCTCTCACCATACAACATTGATGTATATAATTCCAAGGGAGAACTGTTGGATGTATACATCTGTGATGGTAAGGAAGATTGTGATGAGTGTACTTCACATCACCCTCAATATAAGTGGCACAGTGGCATTGAACAAAGTGACCCTCTGGGATACTGAGAGTTTGCTCTGACTGCACAATAACTTGCTAGAGTACCACCTCCAATAATAATCCCCAATAGTTGGCCAAAAGGTCCTTGTGCAATAGCAGATGAAGATGGAGGTGTTATCATTGTTGATACTGATGGGTCTGTCCTTGGTTGACATGACAAAAACATGTGCACCAAATGTGGTCCAAAGATGTTGACTATAGGAGACAAAAGGACAGTGTGTGTCTTGCCATTTACCTTTGAATTCACAAGCAACCATGTGTTTGACATGTAAAGGAAAAAAGAGTCAACTGATTCTTCTTGACTCAGGAGCTTTGGTGTATTGCACTCACAACCTAGATGACTTTGTGTCATATACTGCATATCCTAAACTGCACTTATCTCAGACAGCAGATGCAGACATGGTTGTTGAAAAATTGGGAATAAGTATCATGATATTTTGTCATGAGGAAAAAATAACAAAACTACTCAGAGTGGAGTATTGCCCAAAACTCCACATGAGAGTGATATCAACTACACAGTTGACAAACAAGGGCTATTCACTGCTGTCAAATGTTGAAGGAACTCAAATCTTTGCATCTAATGACCTTTGGCATACATGGATGGGCCATTGCTCTTACAATGCTGTGCAACAACTGCCTAAGGCAACCACCATTTCACCATTTGAGACCTCAATGATGAACAAACACTGTCCTGGCTGCACTTTACAAAAGATGACAGAAACCTTATGCTGTCACCTACAAGTGTGCCACCAAACCACTTGAACTCATCCACATGGATCTATGTGAGTTTCTCATAAAATCCTATTATCACAAACAATACATCATCACCTTCATCAATGACTATAGTGGATGTGTATCCATCTTTCCATTATCATCTAAGTCCAACACTTTTGATGCCTTTCATTTTTGGCTTGCCTGGGCTCAAAATTGTGTTTCAGGATGACTTCTCTGGATGTGTTCAGATCATGGGGGAGAGTTTAGATCTCTTGAGTTTGTGGCCTTTTTATGTGAACATGATATTGAGCACCACCTGACTGCTCCTGATACTTCCCAACAGAATGGATGTGCAGAGCATTTTAATCACAATGGTTGGAAAGGAAGAAGCTATGTGACATGCAGCTTGCCTTCCACCCAACCTTTGGCAACATGCATTGAAAACAGTTGTACATGTTTATAATCACCAACCATTCAGACAATCACAGTGGAAAACTCCCATTGAGTTATGGACTGGTAAAAAACCTGATGTTTCATACTTCAGAGTTTTTGATTGTCTTGCTCATGTCTTCATTAAAAAGGAACATTGTACTAAGCTTCAAGCTAAGAGTGCTCCTATGGTATTTCTAGGATAAAAATTTAGCTTCAAGGCATATAGGTTCATTGACAAGACTGGCAGGGTCATCATTAGTGCCAATGTGATTTTTGATGAAGAAGTATTCCAACAATGTGCAAAGACTAGTTTAAAAGACCAAGATACAAAGGAAACTGTTGACCAACCTCATGAGGATGCTCTCATAGAGGTTGCTCCTTCTATGGAACCACAACCAATCAAGTACCCACAAACAGATTATCCAACTGTTAATCCAAACCCTCTGGAGGACATTGCAAACCCTATGGAAGAAGGCAAGGATACACAAACAGACACTTTGAAAAAGACTGTAGAAATCCCACTTAAGGCAGTACCTTCCCCTCAGTATACACCCTATTCAGACTCTAGTATTCATTGGTCAACAAGAGAGCAAGTTATTCCTCTCAGACCTGACAATGTACAGTGGCTCAAAAAACTGTCTGCATGTTTGCATGTTTTACATTAGTTATGACTAAATGCAATAACCCCTAACCCTAGCCCTAGCCCATGAGTGTATGGAATGACATACTTACCCTAGGCTTCCTATTGGTCCATGAATCAAGTGATTTGGATAGGAATTGATAGAGTAGCAGCCATTTGGAAATGACATGTTGTGTGGACAGTTGTTTGACTTAAAGTTTTGATTATATATATTGACCCTGGCATGCTGTGATATCATTACATACATCCATCAAGGGTTCTATTATGTTACCTTTATGTAATGAGTATCATCCAACATATATAAACCCCACCACCCTCTGCTCATTTTCTCATCATCATCATGAAATCCATTTCCACCTCTCAAAGACAAAATATCATCTCTCTTGCCTCTCTTGGCCTGTCTACTAGGAAGATTGCCTCACAGACTGGTCTAGGGAAGTCTACAGTATCCCAGGTTCTTCAGGAAATCCAACCAGAGAGGCCTAGGCTTCATGGTGGTCACCCTTCCAAGCTTTCCTCCATCAACAAAGGGCCATTGTCCAGCAAATCCTTACTGGCAAGGTCAAAAATGCTGTTCAAGCCACTCATTTCATCAACTCTATTGTTGATAGTCCTGTTTCTTCTCAGACAGTGAGGAATACCCTCAAAGAAGCCTCATTGAAGGCTGTGGTGAAGAAAAAAAAGCCATTGCTTTCTACTGGTCACAAGAAGAAGAGGTCAGCCTTTGCTCTCAAGTATCAGCATTGGAGTGTGGAGGACTGGAAAAGAGTTATATGGTCAGATGAGACCAAAATAAACAGGATTGGGTCAGATGGACAAGAGTATGTGTGGAAAAAGAAGGGTGAAGGGCTTATTTCCAGAGAGGTCAAAGGTACAGTCAAGTTTGGAGGAGGTTCACTCATGGTTTGGGGATGTATAGGGTGGAATGGTGTTGGGGTCTTGAGTGAGGTTGAGGGAAGGATGGATGCTGAACAGTATGTGGCCATTTTGGAGCAAGGGTTGCTTCAAAGCATGGAGAAATTTGGAATTCCAGAAGATGACATTATTTTTCAAAAAGATAATGACCCCAAGCATACCTCTAGAAGAGCCCAGAAATGGTTTGAAGAGCAAGATATCAAGCTTCTAGACTTGCCTGCACAATCTCCAGACCTCAACCCAATTGAACACACTTGGAATCACCTCAAAAAATCTCTCTCAGGTTATGAGAGTGCTCCTACAGGAGTTCATCAATTGTGGGAAAGGGTGGTAGTGGAGTGGGGGAAGATTTCTGTGGAAGAGTGTCAAAAATGGATAGGAAGCATGCCTAGAAGGGTTGAAGCAGTTATCAAGGCCAAAGGAGCTCATATCAAGTACTAGATAGTTGGATTTTTGTAAAGTCAAAAAACTGTCTGCATGACATGTCATTTTCAAATGGCTGCTATTCTATCAGTTCTTATCCACATCAGTTGATTCTTGGACCAATAGAAAGCCAAGGGTAAGTATGTTATTCCATACACTCATGGGTTAGGGCTAGGGTTAGGGGTTATTGCATTTGGTCATAGATAATGTAAAACATGCAAACATACAGACAGTTTTTTGAGCCACTGTATGTAATAAATCAACTATAAGTGATAAGCACATTGCTTAATGTGCCAGCTTCACTGGCTGGACCATCATTCTACTTGTTAAAATAGACAAATCAATTGGTGATATATGAGGGCTAGATTATGCAGGTACTAACTGACTGTGAGGGGGGCACCATCATGACCATGGTAACAATGGTCAGCCAACAAGAATGCATGCTCTATGATAAATTGGGGTTGTGATCTGTATGATAATCAATTGATAACTAAAAGCAAGTGTATGATGTGTAGCCTAGGGGGTGATGAAAAGGTTTGAATAAGGACCCCTGATACCCTAGGCATGTATGGGCCATCCCAACACAACATCCCATCCCAGGGATGGGATGACAATCAATACTAAACAGAATTGGAAATCCCAGGTGAGAAGGAGGCCATCCCTGGGATGAGCATGGTCTCATGGGCTCTTTGGCTGAATCATGATACCAAACTATTCACCCAATTTGCCTATCAAAAATGGTTGCCTGAAGTGAACAAGGTAGTTCAGATCAGTGGAAAACTATGGTTAATACTTACCACTTGAAATCACTTGGACACAACTTAGATGTGCCAGAGAGAGGATCAAAGATGAAGGGAGAGAAGGTGACCTTGAAGTTATGAAATGCAATTGAGCAAGCCCACAACCATGTTGCCAACAATGCAGCCACATTGGCAACACATGGTGACAAAAAAACTGCCAGCATGTGAGTTTCTCTTTACCATCACCATGCTGCTACTCACTGAATCTACTTTGGACTTCCTCAACTTGAAATCACTTTTCAGCAAGGATGTGAAGACCACCATCAAAGAATGCATCAAGAACTGGAATGATATTGTAGTGTCAGCCATGATGCCAAATGCATGCCCACCTAGTTTACCCAGCTGTTGGACTCCATTGTCATCATACATCTCCCCCATAGAGCCCCCTACTCCAAGTGACAAGGCAAATTATGAAGAGTGCTTTAGGATGTTGCCTAGTCCTAAGGCCATGGTGAGTCTTCAGAATTTTTCTATCTATCTTGCTTTGTATGCTCACATTAAGGACTAGGATGACACAGCAGTCATCATCAAGAACAAAGGGAATGATCTTGTGGTGTCAGCCACAGTGCCAAAGGCATGCCCATCTAGCTTTCCCTGCCATCAGACTCCATTGTCATCACATGTCTCTCCCATAGAGCCCCCTACTCCAAGTGACAAGGCAAACTATGAAGAACACTTTAGGATGTTGTCTAGTCCAAAGGCCATGGTGAGTCTTTTCAGAATCTTTCTATCCATTTCACTTTGTATGCTTACATTGAGGACTAGGATGACACAGCAGCCATTGTTGAGAATGAAGACATTGATATGGAGTTTTTCAGGGTCCCTCAGGAGGCTATGTATGGGCAACTGAACAAGAACAGTTCCACATCTGGGGGGAGTGCACTGAAGAGAAAGTGAGACTATCAGAAAGAAGAGGTCCATGGCTACTCAGATGTCAACACCATGAATACAGAGGAGGCTGAGGAGGGAGGGCCAGTCAAAGGACACCAGTTGATAGGCAACATACATGCTCTAAGTTATCATATTGTCCAAATTGTGCTGACTCAAGTGTCTAGACCACTGTTACTGTGATTGATATTGATGAAGACCCCATTCCAACAAAGACAGTTAAATCTGAGAAAGTGGTACACCATCAGAGACAGACATCAATATCTTCTTTTGCACTGTCAGTTGCATCTGAGGCTGTTCCCACCAGTAGTAACTTAGAGCTGAAGTCATCCCATGGTAGCTCTCACTTTACTAACAATGATCTTCCTACAATGTTCTTGAAAGACAGGAAATGGTCAAAGAATGTGCTCCCAACTCTTCTCCTTTGGCTTGGAGACCAGCCCAACATTTGGTCTGTTCCTGAGGGGGACCTTATCCATGCTTCATGAGAAATCTTTCTGAAATTCACTGGCCTGCAGGACATCCATCCAAACATGCCAATTTTTAGTTTTGTAAGCCATCTTGCTCTCACTCTCAATATTACTATTCTCACAACAATGTAGGCTAATAACCATCTCTCTACATGGCATCATTCTGTGGGCTCAACTGCAATTGCAATGTTGGATTGTTTCTTTGCTGATGAACCATCTGTGATTGTCAAAGAGACCTGCAGTGTTCTCCTCAAGGATCATCAGCAAACCACCTATTTTCAGACAGCATGTACAGTAATTACCATAATATTACAGTATTTTACATCATGTTACAGCATCCATTGCTGCAGGGTCCTGGTTGTGCAGAGACACAGACTGATACATTGTGTGATGGCACAGTATTACATAAGGTAACTTCATGAAATTTCTCCAATTCCTGTATTGACAAATATTTGTACCTGAGCTTTTCCTAGTGTAGTCAGCCAATCCATTTTTTCTCCAATTGCTGTCCAAGTCTATCACCCCCAATCCACCACTGTGCACCACCACCACCTCATGGCCATCAACACCACTGACCACACCACCAATTAATGATGGCAATGACAATGCCACCACCAGCTTTGAAACCATGATGGACAATGATGGCACTACCACCAATGTGGCACTAACCACCACAACCACAACCACCCTGACCAGCAGCATCAGCCACACCACCACAGCACAATCAGACTACTAAGTATATTTCCTTTTTTTTGTTTTGTTTACTAACTATTATTAGAGGTCTTTTGTGTGCACACCTGCACCTTCATACATGTACATCCCCACAGTGTGTTTGGCCCTGCTGCCTGTATGTTTTTTTTTGTTTCATTTACTAACTATTATTACAGGTATTCTGCATGCACCCATCAGCATGCCTGCAGGCACCTGCACAATGTGACCCCACCCTCCTACAGGTATCATTTTTCTTTCTTTATTTTCATTAACTAATTATTACATCTCTGCACACTCACCCACACCAACAACCACACTGTGACCACAACCACCAATTCCACTACCACAACACCAGCACCAGTAACATCTACACAACTATGACCACAACTATGACCTCAACACCAGCACCTTTGCAACCACAATCACACCCATGATCCCAGCACTGGCACCAGTGGCAGTACCCCCACCAGCACCTTCATGACCACAACCCCAGCACCAGCACCTTTGCAAGCACAAGCACAACCACAATCCTAGCATGACCACAGCCCTGGCACTGGCACCTTTGTGACCACAACCACAACCACAATCCTGGCACTGGTTCCAGCACCAGCACCAGCACCTTTATGACACAACCACAACCACAACCCCAGCACCACACCTATACCACCACAATTACTGACAATGGACAATGATCACACCACCCCAATGCTGACCCACCCATTTGTACACACTATGGCCACACAGTAGGATACTATTATTCCATGTAATTTAAATAGATTTCAATTTATTGTGTTTTTCCCCTACAACAACTGAGTTTGAGTTGTATTGGATTGCCAGTCTGTGGAAATGTAAATTATGTACAGTAAATTGTAGTAAAGTTAATTCTGTATGGTGCTGTACAACCAGGAACCTATCTGTATCACTGTGGGGACTAGCCAACAGTACAGTTTGACACAGTGTGACACAGCAACTTGGGGTTTTACTGATGATTGTGTTTTTGCATATGATGGAATGAAGAGTGAAGGCTGTGAGAAAGCTTTTCAATCAGCATTTGTTCTTCAGTTGCTTGCCAATGTCCACATTCATGTGTGCTTCAGAAGTGTTGATGTTCCAGTGCTTCAACTTTTGATGGAGACCAACAGGGTGAGGGGTGCCATTGCATTATGTGTTGCTGTGGTAAGATGCTTCAACTACACTGATCTCAGACACTGACTTATGGCCCACTAGTTGGAGTGTGCCTTCAAACTTGTCAGATCAAATATTACCTTGAAAGGAACTGGCAAAGACAAAGGGTCTTTGAGCCAAAAATCAAGCAGCAAGCCCAGTGGCACTGACAATACATTTTCCAAACAAAACTGGGGTGGTGAAACTTGTGCTTATTTTGAGGTGGTTGCAAATCATGATGATCACACCCTTCTGGACATTGTCAAATCAGCACATGCTTTACTTCAGGAAGATAAAGATGATTCCAGCTTGTATGGTGTGATAGAAGATCAAGAATGCACTGCAGAGGAGATTGATGCATGCAAATTGATGTGTAAGTCTATAATCACAATCATTTTGCCATACTGATATATCTGCAGAGGAATCTCCCTTTCCCTTCTTGCTATTTTCTTTTTCTTTTTCACTGCATCATTCAAGAAGGTAGTCATCAGACTTTGAGCATCCTTTAACCTATTCTCACTGACACAATGTATTGGCTCTTAGTAGCACCCCATTCTGCCATTGCTTCAAACTGCCAAACAACTGTCATTACCTTGCTTGGTGAATCCCTTCCCTCATCTCTTTCTACTCTGTGTGCCTTTCCTTGCTCTGAGCTATTCAGTGTTGCCTGGCATATGCCTAGATACCACTTTTGCTTTTGTCCAGTTGTTCCTTCAAGATCTGTAGGGCATTGCTCACTAGTGCCTATCTACCACTCTCATTTGGTTGAATTTTTTGTATTTGGTTGTGCTGCATGTTTTTAGTTACTTTTAAATGCATCTTTAATTGTTTTCAAAAGTAAGAAGAGTGCAAGACAAAGTAAGAAAAGTACTAGATTGTGCTTTCCAAAGCAATGAGATCTACTTTATAAAGTCCTGACATGACTTTTGAAAGTGACTACTTAAAAGTGAAAAAAGTGCCAAAAGTGGTAAAAAAAAGTAATGTGTGAATTTGCTGATGAAGCAAAAGACCATAGAACATAATAGAAGGTTGTGGAACAACACTGGTAATGTTTGGTAGCTGGTCATATAATCACATGCAGTGTAAAACACATGCAAGTGTACTTTGTCAGTGACATTGCACATGACAAATCTCCTGGAGCAGAATAGTGAGTGTCTGTTATGTAACCCCAGTGCTTAACTCTATTTGCTCAACATTCCCTACCCATTGTGCACACAGTCAGTGCAGTTGGCACTAAGAGCTAGTTCAGGAAGAAAGTCCTGTGATAAACCTACCTAAAAAACCCACAAAAAAAATCCACAGCACTCCTGACATAAGCAGACCTGTTCCAGTGGAGTTGTAATTACAGTACCATAGCTTTGATAATCAGAACAAATCATTGACAGAGATCCATAGCTGAGCACTCAGAAACCAATATCAATGCAGATTTTATTGAGTGGGATACAGTGGATATGATATCAGATTGCAAGGAAGACTGTGAAGGAGAAGTTGAGGAGACAAATGATGATGAGATGAAAGAATTTGAGAACAGCCATCATATGGCCAACATTCATGCCCAATTCAAGTGTCAATTCAAGGCTTTGTACACTGTATCCATGACTGTCATTGAGGCAGTCACCCTAGTGCTTCAAAGGGCTGAACCTATCCTGTACCACACTTCCATCCTCTCTGGTGTGGGATGGATTTTAGAACTTATGAACAGCCACCCCAAAAGGATCCACACTAAGCTTGGGGTTCATAAGCATGTTTTCAAGGTGCTATTGAATGAACTCCAGCAACATGGATACATACATTCAAAGTATGTCACTCTTGAGGAGCAGCTAGGTATATTCCTCTACACAGCTGTTACTAGCCTAATGATCTGGCATGTCAAAGAGTGTTTCCAGCAATCCAACAGTACAATTTCTAAGTAAGTACTTACTTTGCATGTTTATGTACTACTGATCACAATTGATAGATACTTCAAGCTGATGCTCTTTGCATTCTCTTCTCCCAGCATTTACACTAAGTACATGTGACTACCCCATAGTGATGCTCCCATCCATTCTTCCATTTGCAACAACCCCAAGTTCTACCCCTTCTTCAAGGATGTGATCAGCACAATTGATGAGACACACATCACATGCACTCCACCTGCTGACAAAAGGGATGCATCACAAAATTGCAAAGGGTTCATGTCTCAAAATTGTCTTGTCTGCTGAAATTTTGACATGCACTTCATGTATGTGCTCAGTGGCTGGGAGGGTTCAATGGCAGATGCATCCATTTACCATGACATGCAGTTAACCAATCTCACCATTCCTGATGACAAATATTATCTTGCTGATGCAGGCTTTTCAAACTGTCACCAGTTACTAGTTCCTTACCATAGGCAATGATATCACTTAGCAGAGTGAGGCCATGCACAAAGCCAGTAAGTATCTTCAATGATTCTTTAACTTATAATGATTGATGCTACATCTAGGCCTGTTAACTCACAGGAATTATATAACCTCCACCATGCTCAGCTCCACAATGTTGTCAAACACATCATTGGTGTACTGAAGCATTGCTTCTGAATCCTTGTCATGCCCCCTGAATATGGCATGGACATTCAAGCCCACATCCCAGCTGCTTTAACTTGCATCCACAACATTATCCACATGTGGGACCCAGTCAAGTTGGAAGATATTGAGGGCACTAGAGCCACTTTGGGGCCACACAAATCCACAGACACATCTGGCTCAATTGCCAATGTTGTCCCCATCAATGCAGATCAGGAGTGGATATCTACAAAGCAGGACAGGGTTGCACAAGAGATGTGGACTAGTTATCTTGTAGAATGAGTGCAGAGGGGTGATCCCATTATACTTTGACTCAATACTTGCATGTACTCACTCTCACAATTTATACATCACATTCAAATAGAATTGGTAGTTACATGCACAAAGAGGCATGGAAAGTACAGTGCAGGTGTGATATAAAACTAATTTTCCATCCCTCTGAGTTCCTGGAGCCACAACTCAATCCATGCCTTTTGACTGGCAGCAAAATGGTCAGGATCCTTTGTAAGTGATAGGTATGTATCAGTGAAGATGACATTGTTTGTGAGAAGATCTAAAATACATGCCAACTCATGAAGTGAAACAAGGGCAATATCAAGCTCCAGAAACTTTTCCCTCACCTTCTGGGATAATGGATGAGTTGGAATTCCCACCATGGTTGAGAAGTTGCTGGATGCAGATGCTTCTGAGGTAGTAGTCCTTTCACTCTTCCACATCTTCCTAAATTCATCATGCATATCTTCCAGCCAGTGCTCTAGACACTTGATCACCTTATTATTCCCCACACATCACTTTTGAGCCAATGATGTGGAAGTCTTCAATGCTGACAGAGAACTTGAGATGACCAAAGAGTCCTCACCATCTGCCTTCTGCTTTCTTGAGCACTCAATGCAAGCAGAAACACTGGATGATGGCTTGATGGAGCTGATGGTCAAACCACTAAATGAAGAGGGGGCAGTAGGAGGAGTGAAGTTGGTTGGTGTACCAGGAGGGCCAGCAGATCAGTCTGATTGCCAATTGAAGATTGCTTGCATGTGAGCTGAAGCAGTGGATGGTGGCCTGGAAGAACTGGTGTACAATGCAGTATAAGGAGTGATGGGGGGGGGGGGGAACTTGCTGGTACATGAAAAGTGCTGGCAGGTTCAGGTGCAGATGGAATGAATGGCTCTATGGGAGGGTAGGATATCTCTATGTTATTAGTACCAGTGCATAGAGTACTCTGACCATTGTTAGAGCACTCCACCACAGTGCTAGTACTTCCCTTGCCATGCTCACTCTCACTTGTTGAGCAAATAGTGTTAAGCACTTGCTCTTACATAATAAGCACTAACTATCTGCTCTAGGAGATTTGTCATGTGCAACGACACTGACATAACCTTACTTGCATGTGTTTACCACTGCATGTGATTCTATGACCAGCTATGGGACATTACTGGTGTTATCACAAATATGGAAGTGTTCTAGACACTTATGACATATGTCTGACATCATAGTTTCAATGATGTTCCATTATGTTCTATGCTTACTCAGTATAATACTGAAGAGACACTTATATGGCATCTCATACTTACCATATGTAGTTCAACCCATGAGTTGAACAAAAGTCATGTACAGTGCACAGACCATGTCTGAGGCATATATATACCAGACCCTTAGGTCCACAATAGTAACAGTTTTAACTCAACAGTTAGAACAAGCATTCAAACCTCCCAACTAGAGAATCACCCTGGGTAAACAATAAGTAAGTCTTAAAGGTCCTTACCTTAGAACTTCCACTGCATTGTAGAAGTAGTATTAGACTCTAGCCCAAGTCTTCCTGATTTGAGTGCTCAGCATTCAGATCAGTCCCTCTGACTATCATACTTCACTTTATCACTAGTGGAAGTGCTCAACCTATTGCCATCAGTAGAATGCAATTTGCTGAGGCTTAACATGGAAAAGCAATTCAAACCCTTGCCCTTAGAGGGCATGAGCTGCTTCATTTTTTTGTAGTGTAACCAGCCCTTGTTGCAGAAAGGGCTTGCATCCTTGTATTTCTGTTGACATCACCATTAGCCCAGGATAGTGCTGTTCTATTAGGACATTTCTTGGTGAATTCATTCCACATGGCCTCATTTTCAAGACTGATATTAGCCCCTGACTGAAGTGAATACACAAATCCAGATGTATTTGTGATCTGATCAATAACATCAAATGTCTTTCTCAGCTGTAGGCAATATCAGCTGGTTATTCTGTTATTTAGGCCAACAACTTACTTACTCTTTTCCATTTCTCCTTACACACTTTGGCAGTCTTGGATCCTCCTTTGGTGGGGTTGGCAAGAGTAGTAGAAACTGTGTTCCAAAAAATGGCCTTGAAATTCATGCCCTCACCAGGTGATGCCTTGTGGGTGATCACTAGATCTAAAAGGGTGTCAATATCCCCATCCATCCATGATGCCTGTGGTGTTGCTGCATGGTGTGAAGTGGATGTACCCTTAGTGGGTGAATGCAATGACTTCTGGGGGGCCATGACAGAAAGAAAGAGAGTGATGTGTATGCCATACTGTGCAGCATTGATGCTAACCCTGCCTCCGCCACAGCATCTTGGCCTGAGCCTTACCTAGTTGAACTCCACTGGAATATCTGAGCTTATGTCAGGAGCACCGTGGATTTTTTTGCGGGTTTTCTAGGTAGGTTTATCGCAGGACTTTCTTCCTGAACTAGCTCTAAGGTAAGCTTTGCTTCCATAAACAAGAATGCTCTTACTAAGCATCCCGGTATTCGACCCCACACTGAGCTTCCAACAGACACTGCACCACAAGAATGCCGGAACTGTGATATACTTGAAGACAAGGGAGAACATCGGTTTCAAGCTGCCGTGAATGAGATCAAGCAGACTTGTAGGACTCTGAAGTGGTTGGTATGTTGTGAGCATGCCTAGTATACGGACGCCGTTCAAAGATTAAAGAGCTCTGGCGATGTAGGGGTGCAAGGAATATGCAGTATGCGAGTGACCTTTATGCATGTTATTTTCTTTCTTCATCCAATTGAACTACACACTTTTCAATTACAATGTCTTCATGGCGCGTCGACGATTGGTTTGCGATCTATTTCATATAAGTAACTGTTGGCAGAAATGACTTCAGCGACCACAAAAGGGGCTCAATTCGTGCAAGTAGCATCAATAATGTGGCGCACCACCAGACGGTCGTACACCATGACGGTGTGGATGTCATTGCTAGCGGCCTCTCCTTGTTGCTAGACTGTGATGTTAGTGAAGCACGGCATGGATGGACGCAAAAGCCTGCAGCTAGCAATAGTGTAGATATTAGTGGAGTTGCGTGTATTCATCTGCATGCATGTTTCTACCTGAGATCACACCCAACTATGTAGTAATTACCCATCATCCAGTCCCCGTGTGACAAACCGCTCTGCTATTCACAGCAGCACTCAACAGCCGCCCGACTGATTGCTACACTTCTAGATAATCATCCCAGAATCCCACAGTCCCATTCGTATCCGCACCAAACTGCGAAATGTCCAGTAACCGCATGACGAGGTTGTATATCTCAATGTTTGGAAATCCTTGCATGACGTGTGCTTCATCCGTGATGGAGTGCCATGCGTTGCCATTTGCCCTCGGTGACGCATTACGCGATGCGATGGCTTTCGCACCGCTCGAGAAAGGTCCGTGGGCAACGAAGATGGCGTGCATGGCGGGTTCCTCATTGTCGTATCCGTGGTTCTGTGTACGACATATGTGCGCGTGGGCATAGACGTAAGTATGAAAGAGAGGTCAACATACACCGAAGGGCATTCCATTGTCACCGCGCTCTTTCGTTGTAAGAGCGTATCCCAATCGTGGAATTATCCATATAGGGGCGATACGCTCGTTGTTCGAATAATGGTACCTCTCAGGCATAGGAGCCACGAGATCGTCCTCGTCCTCGTCTAGAGCACGTTAGGGTGGAATGTGAACTCGTTTGAGAGGATGCTCACCACCGGAGGCAGAGCTTCCTGTATATGCATTGGTGACGAAAACATCAAATTTACCTATGTATCGCTCGTCGCGTGTTGCGCGCATCAACCTCTTTAGTACGTCCCGTTGGTCTGTACCAGGTGTGAAACGAAGACCCATGCTCGGCCAACCGTCTGCGTGAGTGACGACTTGCCACGTCGGCCCACCAACATCATCGGGGTCAGCGGATCCTGCCAGACATGTTAGCGTTGCGTCATCTGCACGTTGGGCACATGGAACCGGGAACCGGGAAACGACTGAGGGCGTACCGAGGATACTGGGGTCGTCTACGTGAATCCAGTCTACTTTGCTCGTGTCGGCCATGCCATGGTCGCTTACGAATATGACATCAGCGATGTCGGAAAGGTTGCGTGCGAGGATCTCGTGGTGGAGTGAGTGGGCAAACACGTCAACTGAGCGAAGGGTCTCCTGGAGTACAGTTGTTCGTGTTGCAGTGAACAGTTGTTGGTCGAAGTGGTAAATCACTTACATTGACAGCCTTGGACATGGGTCCCCAAGCGTGTCCTGCTTGGTCGAGAGAGGGCTCGTATGCTGCACAGCGTGGAACGACATAGGGATAAGAATGGCGGCACGGAAAGATGTGTTAGGCACCGATACCATAATAAGAAGATAAGGTAAACATTGAAATAGTGGTCCTACAACACTGATGAAAGGAAATCGGGCTGACCACATACCCATAATCAATTCAGGCCGGTCAGCTATGTCCATATCTATCCACTGCAGAATCTGGTCAAGTTTCTCCTGCAGCGGGACCTTGTCTCTCCAAGGGATGAAATACGTGGGAGAGGTCCCGGACGAAGTAATTGGTGGTCCTGGCCACATGAGGTTAGCAGTCTTGATGCCTGCTCGTTCTGCGGTTTCCCACATCTAGCATATACCTTAATTTCCTGTGGTGATGACCATGTCAGATATAGACATACCGGCTCGCCAAGCCACCAGGTCGAATTCCAAGATGATTCTACGCGATTGTACAAGAACATGGTCTCGGATGTCGGATCCCAGAATGACTGTACGACAATTAGCCGCGCGGAAGATAAGTAAACGATGCACGGAACGTACGTTGGCGATTATTCCGTGTGACTCGGCATGAAGTCCCGTCCTACGTAGCCCGAGGTTTGAGGATGATGATTTGAGAAGAAGAGTACTTACATGAGTGCCCAGTGATTACTGGCAGGTTGCAACGAATCAATGCTTCGACTAGGAACTGTCGTGGACGACTCACGGAAAAGTCACTGTCTGGGTGGTCCATCGTTGTCGATGTTGCTCGCAAAGAAATACGACGAAGCACGCACAGGAAAGATTGGCTTCATGTACTTTGCGCGAATGCCTTGCTTGCTAATGTCGAGCAAGTGAGGGGTCAGTCCTCTGTCGAGATAGTCTGCTCTGTCGTGAAGTCATGAGCTGTGGTGGATCCAACAACAGCACAAGCCACACCGAAGTCCATCGATGGAAACGAGAATCACGGTTCGTTTAAACTCGTGTGTTCCGTTCGAAAGCAATTCCTTCCCAGTGTCGGGTCTTGAGACGGAAACGTGAGCAGCAAAGTAGACCGTCCCGCCGAGGAGCAGTAGGAGCATAGCCGACAGGGAAGCAAGAGGCTTCCACCGAGTGAACTTGGAGGCAGAGGATTGTTCGTCTGCATCCCCGCCATCGACGTTTGCAAGCAGGCGACGTCGTTCTTCGTCGTCGCTCATTCTGAGACGCGTCGGCTGGTGGCTGTGCCAATATCTTCTTTCTCATGTTGTCGCTGCTTGCCTTGCTTGCGCTCGTCCGACTACCATTCGACTATGCACAGCGACAGCTCTCGTATCTGCTACTGGCAATCATCGCCACTGGACCTGTTCCGAGACACATCGCTTTTGAGATGGACGGAAACCGCAGGTATGCAAGGAGATTAGGCAAGGAGGGCAAGGAGGGTCACGGAGACGGGTTTCGGGCGTTGGTGAATGTCGGTGACACGCTACAAGTGCATGTGCGAGCTTCTTATATACCCATGAGCGCAGATTCTAGACATTTGTCTCCGACTCCGGGTGGGCTGCGTCACGGTGTACGCGTTCGCCATCGACAACTTTAATCGACCAAAGGATGAAGTCGATGCACTCATGACTCTTGCAGAACACAGGCTCGTCGAGCTTGCAGAAAAAGGGTGAGCTTGGCTCTTTCCCTCTCTGGTTTATGTAACAACTTGGTATTCAGACACATCCTCGATCGATATGGCGTCCGCCTCAACGTCCTTGGAAAGCGTTCTCTACTACCCCCAAATGTCCAGGTTGCCATCGAGAAAGCCGAGAGAATGACGCGACATAACAATACGTACGTGTCCATTAGACGCATTTGCGCTATGTGCACGCTCACTCTTTTTCGTGTAACACAGTGCAATCTTGAACGTGTGTGCTCCCTATGCTTCTTCGCATGAAATTACGACCGCTGTCGAAAACACAATACGAGAAGCACTCGATAATGGAGACTTGGATGGAAGGTGTGTTGCATACACGTCTTCCACGGCACCAACGTATGGAATGCATGAATCATGCGTGGTCTAGTTCGATAACTGAACACACCATCGAGGGTCACCTGTCCACCACAGTTGCGGGTAGTCCCCCACTAGACATCTTCGTTCGCACTAGTGGGGTGAAGCGGCTCAGTGGATTCCTTACGTGGCAGGTACACATCCCCAGTCGATTTTCCAATCTGTGCTAACTGTTCTGCTACTACGCCCACACCTCTTATGGATCGACTGCCTCCCCTGCCAACGCCCATGCTCCTACCATCCCACCAGTGCAACGAAAATACCCAAATCCACATGATCGACACGTTCTGGCCTAGTTTTGGTCTACGTGACCTTATTCCCATTCTACTGGAATACCAACGCAAGGTCTGGAACGACCGTGCTCGCTCGCGCGCGAGGTCGTAGTATCATGTAAGATCGGATGTGCATAAGTGATCTCATATATTCACCCCTAGACCTGACTTGGAGACGCTGTTTGATGAAGTTATCAATAGTCTACTGGTGGACCTAGTGTTTTCTAGCTATGGAACCCCCTTGATACTGACTGGTATGTATGATGAAGTGACCGTCCAGGGAGCCGAGCTACCATTGTAACCTGTGCATCTATGACTTGATAATGTATGTACACGCTCCATCATTGCGACACCATGGTGCCGTACGTTTATTCTCAACGTCTCCAAATGAACATGAGTCGTTTGTCGTTTACCCCAGCCTTCCTTTGCTTTTAATCCACAGTGAAATTGTATGCGCAATCCGACATTCGCAGATTTTGCCCTTACCAGTGAATTCGGAAGATCCGGCAATGATCCTCTGTAGACTTTCTGACCCGTGCTATACAAACATTGCTTGGAGGCTACCGTTAGATTTCACACCCTCCCGTATGTTGGTACTTGGTACTTCATATCGATGCAAGTATCATGAGCCGGAACGATCGCGCTCTTGCTGCATTGCTATCTAACCTTCTCGAGTCATAGTACGCGATGGCCCACGTTTTGGACGCGCTGTTCCTTTCAAGTTGCTTCTCTGGATAATGGTGACTGGTAGCAATGAACACTGGTAGATACTGGGGAGAGTATGCAGTGCACGCAGCGGACATGGTGTTATGTTGTCAAGCTGAGTCTATTGGTACAAGTGCTAGTAAACAACCCCGTACTCCTCACTCCTCACTAACTCTTTCAAAGAACTCGCGAAGGGTGTCCGCAAGGACGCGCGGCAACGCTTCCACATCGCGCAACACGACATAATACTCGAACGGGAACGAGTCAAGATAACGCTCCATCATAAGCTCCATTTGCCCGGTGGTAGGTGACTGTCGGTATGATACCTGATTGAGAGTCAGGATGGACGACTGAGCAGTCGAAGATGATGACGATGTTCCAGCAGCAACAGCACTGGATGCATTGGCACTTCCACCCGACGCACCACTGGCGGCACTGTTATTCAGGGCATCGAGCACGATGAACACGACCAGTACTCGCATACTTCTTGCTCGGCGCAATGCACGCCTCAGCCGCTCGTGTTCTTGACAGATCCCGTCCGATATGATGATCTCGAGCTGCCACAGATCCTTGGTAGCCCCACGTATGCCAGCCGTATCCCGCGCAGCCTCGAGCACGCTAAGAGAACCCTCGAGGAATCCTGCGACATCCGTGCGCTGCTGCCGGAATGTCAGCGAGGACAAGACGCGACCACCCGCTGCAGGAGATGAGCCCCAGTCTCGAGCACCCTCACCGAAGCCTCTTACGAGCTCCCACCCTGCACCGAACCGCGCAACTCCGACCTCCCCAGCTTCGAGCCGTCCAAGTGCCTGCGCGACGAGAACGACAGTTTGGTACGCCAGGTGCACGGCACCGCCCCCACTCCCTCGCATCGACGCCGAATCATCCACAGCTAATAAGACCTGGTAAGACCTTGCACTGGGTTTCACACGTCTAAGCCAGATCCGGTCCTTCGTGTATTCACTTGCGACCCATGCGATCACCCGCCGCATGTTAAGTCGCTTGCCTGTGCGGAAGTCGCCTCGCAGCCGTGTTGCGAGCGTCGGTGCCAAAATGAGCCGCAGTGACTCGCAGAGCGCGATGGACAATGGCATCGTAAGACTCGTGTAGAGCGTCCAGAGGTGCATGTATGCGGACAGATCGATAGTCCCAGGGTCAGAGTTGAGGGATTCCAGCACAGCACGGATGCTCTCATCTGAAATAGATGGATCCTCAGGTTTCGGTTCAGATTCGTCAGAGGCTTTCGGTGTCGTAGGACCCAGCGAAGACGGTGAGCCAGCGCGAGCATCCTCTTTATTCCGTTCCGTTAGCGCGATGGCCCCTTCCAGGTCTGTGTGTATCCGCTCTGAAGTTTGCTCAGCGCGAAGGTGTTCCATCGCAATCTCCCGGGCCTCCTCTGTGTGTCGTGGAACATTAGGGTTGATATCCGTAGTCTCGAGGTTATCCTGGTTCTTTTCAACAAGTGTGAGTTCCCTTAGTTTCGCGACTTGCTCCTCGGCTGCGGGCCCTAGGGCTTGCATACTATCGTCAAGCTCGTCGAGCTCGTACATCACTTGCTGAATATCGTCTGGCTCAGGGGCATCTTCAGGAGGATGGGTCTGTTCAGGCGGGCCGAAGATCTCGTCAAAGCGTTGCTGTATTTCGTTGAGGGCGTCACCGAGTTTGCGGAGGGGGTCCGGAACTAGCGGCAGCGCGTGCGACTGCTGAGGGTGAGCTGGTCCTGATTGGGCTCCTTCCGAACCTGCACCTGGATTGGCTTCTTTCTGAGACGTAGGTTCGGCTGGTGGCTGGGGCTCGGACTTGGAGGTAGATGGATCGGTGGGCCTTCGAATAATCAAAAATACTGTTTCCAAATTCCCTAAAGTACTTACTTTTGCTCCGATTCTGCAGTACGTTCTTCTCCGCAGATGCTTTCTTGTACTTGTGACGAAGCGGTTCCTTTCTGACCATCTTTCGCACTGTCTTGGGGCCGAGAGGTGTTTTCCTCTGTGTTCGGGTCCCCATCTCCGGATGTGAGGTCGGGTTTGGCAACCGCACCTTCTTCTGTCTTGTCTTCAGCCATGCCAGTTTCATCAGGTGTCCGTTCCTTAGTTACGTGGGGAGGCTGACCATCTTGCGATGTATCGTCATCGGCTATCGATGCATTGTCCATTGTATCAACATCTTGGCGAGCTTCGTCCTCACCCGTCTGGTCGTCTGGACCGAGATCCTCATTTTCCGATATGGCGTCGTTCATATCGAGATTACCCTTATCTTGCTGTTCCTTATCGTCGAGGTTCATATCCTCGGGGAGGTCGAGTGTGTTGGCATCAGGAATATGTTCGTCCATGGGAGCACCAGCTTCGTTAGGATATGGTTGGTCTTCCTCCTGCACGTCCTCTTCCATCACCTCATCTCCAGTCTGGTCACTACCATCAGCTTGCTTACTCTCCTCCTTTCGTGTCTCTTCCTCCTTTCGCGTGCTTTTCTTATCCTTCTTTCCCTCGTTTGCGGCCATTTCTGACTCCCCTTTAGTATGTTCTGAATGGTCCTCATGCAACTCGCCGTTCTGTTTCTGATCTTCGCGTTCTCCAGCTTCATCACCCCAAAGCTTTTCATCCACCACATTGGGATCTGACTTGTCCAGATCGGCGAGCTGATCCTCCGGGCCTTCTCCATCCTGTTCAGAATCTTCGTCCTCATCCCCTTCGGGCACATCCTCCAATTCACCCCCAAATTCCTCGCTCATCTCAATTGTGTTTTCATCGTCCTTGTCCTCTCCCCTCTCCATTTCCTCAGCCTCATCACCTTGCAGACCTTCCACCTGGCTCTCGTCCTCAATCTCTTTGCTCACGTTTTCGATACCTGCACCTTCACCGATCCCTGTACCTTCTAACTCCCTCCCTCGCTCATTTCCAGTGGTGCCTTCTCCTTCCTCGGTTTCGGGTGGAATACAGAAGCCACGTGTTGCAAGAGTGTGCACCACAGAGCACAAAACATAGTCGAGTTTGAAAAGCTCCGCAGTCCACGTAGCCTGACTCTTGAGGAGCTCTCTGGAAAGGGCCCCAAAGAGCTGCAGGAAGGGGAGTATCCGTCGCAAGATGGCCTGTACCAAATCATGGGATAGTTGAGCGAGCGTCGTAGTGACATTGAAGACACGTTCCGTCACACCAGGGAGGTCCAGGAGGGATGTGAACAAAGAAGTTGTGCGAGCTCCGGCACGAATGTATTTATCTGGAGGTCCTTCTGTGTTCGCAACAAGGCTGGCTATTTTGTCGGATGGCTCTGGACACTGTCTAAGCATGTTTTGAACAGCGACGAGCAGCGTGTCGATGACAGAGTCCATATCCGAGACAGGCTGCGTGGAAGAGGGATTAACTTGAGAGAATGAGAATACACCTTGATCACGGATCCATTGTGACGTGGGCCCCAAAAGATAGTTTAACTGAGGGAATGCCTTGGCCATTTCATCGAGGCGTGTAGGGAGTGATTGGACTATGTGAGACGCCTCGATAATGGTAGCATGCTCCTCTGTGATGAAAACTCAACTTGATTGCATCGGTGTGTCCTAGTAGACTTACCCTCGAGCAAGATATGGGGCATCACAGGTTGACTCTTCTCAAAAATTTCAGTTATGCGACCTTGAGCTGTCCGCAAGGATTCGCCGAGGTCCAGGCATTTGGGGACGAGGCCAGTGACATCACAGCCATCTTGCGTATGGGAGAACAATCGAATGCCTTCGGCCAGCTCATCCAATGCACGGGCAGATATACTGAGATTATGCCGAAGCAGTTCTAATTGGTCCGAGGACTTAGTGCACACAAGCACCGAGGCTTGAGCTATTTCCTGTAGTCGACCTATTTGACGCAGCAAAGTAGCATGATGAGACAAAGCACGGGAAAGCCTATCACGCCCAGTCAGTTTGGTAGGAGGATATATGAGAGCAGACGTACGTCGACCTGGTTTCCAACGCGAGATAATAGCCTGATTCAACCAAGGATACCCCACGACTCAAGTCGCTCGTGCCTAGATCAGAATGATGACTGACAAGGACGTCTCGCAGGACAGGAAGGCAACCACGGAGACGATCAAAGTAAATCTCGCCCCTTTCCGTCGTAATTATATCTTCCTCGGGATGCAGCAGCGGTTGTCCTCGGATCCAAGATTCGTCTCTCAGCTGATTTGAAATGTCGGGTTTGATGTGATAAGTCAAACCGCCGCGCTTGAGCTCCTTTTGTAGATCGCTCCAGACCTTCCTCTTGCGTGTGAGTAGACTCTTCTTGTATTTCTCACGTTTCTCTTTACTTAGCTTTCCGGGGATCGCTTGACTAGTTAGATCCTTGGCCGTCAAAACGATGCTGAGCGATAGCTGTTGAACATCACGGGCGGCATTCCGAACCAAAAACTCGCGGACACGTGTGTCAATATAACCATGAAACATCTCGAAAGTTTTCGCCAAGTTCCCGAGGTGAGCTGGTAACGGAGACGTAGAGAATACAGGATCTGGAAGAAAGGCGCAGGAAGGAAGTGCATAACGGCGAGAAAAGATGGGCTGCTCAGCTTGCTGGGCCCCTTCCGTAGTTTCAGCGGAAAAGAGGGGAGCAAGCTTATCAACAACGGGCTGTCGCAGGACATCGCGGAACTTGCGAATAATCTTGTACAGTTGGTGGTGGGTTTTGCGAGCACTCTGTTTGAGGGCTTGTACATTTATGTCCCTCCAACTAGCAAGCTTGATGAACGCCCCAATTTCTTTCTCGAGCGAACGACGCTGATCCCCTAGGCAGGTTGATAGGTCGGGTGCAAAGAGGTGGTAAGACCGCCACGAAAGATGAACAATGTGCCTCACACGAGAGAGAATGGCCGATTGTTCGTCATCAGTTTCGAATATGACGCGACTAATGAGCGTCTCGAAGCTTTTGAGAAGGTCCAATCGAACCTGGAATTGTCCTAGAGAACTAGTTCGAATGAAGGCATCGAGAAGCGAAGGGAGTTGCTGGAGATACTGGGACAGCCTGGAAGGCCCATCGCTGACCGCCTCCTCAGCAGCAGTCAATGGCCCACGGATGAGTAGCTCATATAAATGGAACCAATACTCTGCTGCTGCTTCCGTGAAGATGCAACTTTGTGATTCCAGAAGGCTGCTCCAGCATGCTAGTTCCAGCCTTCTCCATTCAACGATGAGATTAGTAATAGCAAATCGATGATCCTTGAGAGTATTGTCACGGTTCGCGTACATTTCCCAATCCTCAGTCTGCAACAACAGTTGTTCTAGTGCAGACAGTAGTTTGGCGACAGGACTATTGATATCGAAGGCCAGAATAAGATCACAACGGCTCAAGAGATGTTGGATGACCATCTGATCCGGCCACTCTTGTAGAAGCGTAACAAGGCGGGAACGCAGGGAGCGAACTATGGTCAGCGCTTTCCTAGCCTCGGAGACATTGGCATCTGTGTAGAAATCCCCCGACCGCGTGACAATGGTCGAATCGCGTAAGAGTGTGAGGCGTGACTGGAGAAGGCCGATTTGTTCTGGCAGGGCGTCCTTATCAAGCGAGGCTGGTAAAGACAGAACATGGGAACCAAGGTAGGATCGTAGCAGTGCGTGCCGAAGAGTAGCAAAGTGGGGGTCAGTATCATTGAGACCTGTGAGTTCTAGATGCAATGCCAGAAGTTGACGATGCTGTGATGGACTCAAATGGTGCGAATCATTTCTGGCGTCGTTTCCAGCATCTCCTGGTTCGGAATGGGGAAGGGTGTCTTCAAACGTTGGAAATAATTCCAAGAACTCTGTTTCCTCCAGTTCTGCTTCGGAACGGGCATCATGATACACTGCCCTACTGCGATAGAGCGATCCAAACTCTTGCTCCCTCTTCTCATCCCGAGCCCGATCTATGGTCCATAAACGATATATCTGCTCGTAAGCAGTCTGAACAACCCTAGCTAGCTTTGACAAGCCGCTCAAATGATTGCAGTAAGCTGCAGCAGCTATGACTAATAGCAAGTGTTCACCAACAGATATCCCTCTCCCGACGGAGGCTTGGGATTGTATTAAAGTTGCGCTGCGAATAGGTGGGAAAGCAATCAAGGATGTTGCGTAGGCGTTATCATTGCCGTCAAGGCTCGGATGTTCAGAAGCGTGTCGCACGAGTCGAAGTCCTAGCTTGAGCTGTGAAAATGCCAAGCGAAGTATGTGCACAATATCATCAAATTCGGGGTAAAGATTGACTAAGCGTTGCGTGAATCCAGAGATAGATTCCTGGATTACATCCTCGCGTTTGAAAGCAGAAGCATCGCTAGACACAAGTGCCAGAGTTAAGTCATCGATTTTGGGATAGTGAATGATTTGTTTCATGAACTGGAAGACTTCTGACCAAAAGGCAGTCAAATTTGCAATGCTGTTTCGACTTGGGATTCCCGAAAGTGGTTCCTGAGATGTTTTGTTCTCTTGAACGCGAGCCTCAAGGTAGGATATCACAGCGTTCGTCTTGTTACCGCTTGTTCTTTCTTCTAGGCGAGTATGCAAAGTAATCTGGTCCGCCAAGAGCTGCGCTTCTTCTTGTAATAGCTCCGTCGAGCAACGAAGAATCGCAGCGGGATCCATGGGGATATCAGGGACGAGTAAATCCAGAACAACTCGGCTCAGTGCAACCCAGCATCGCCCAAGGTCGGCTGCGCCTACATTCCCATAGAAGTGTAATGCAGGAGTCAGATGTAACATTGCTTTCCGTAGCGGCTCGAACGTCGAGCACGATAGGGCATTGAGTAAAACCTTGGTGTCTTCCAAGAGTTCACCGTTCTTGCTGTGCTGTATATGACCATTGTCGAGGAAGGTCGAGAAACAGGAAGCAAGCTACGCCAATAAGATCAGAAATTGGACGAGTAGCGAGATATCAACACACCATGTCCAAACATTGATTGAACATTGCCATGAGCTGTTGGAAACGAGATTGTTGTGTATAGCACTGTCGAATAGCCAGACAGAGATGCCGCTGGACAGATGCCTCGTGTTCATCAAGAGACAATAATGGGACGTCGGTCAAGCTGGCGAAGTGTCAGTCCAACAACAAACAATTTGTAAGAGGTGGCAAGCAAACCATTTCTCAAAAGCCACATAGAGTTGGGTTGGATGGAACATGATGTTTGGGCCATCCAGAATGCCCTGAAGGGGAAGATTAATTTTCGAAGTCGGTTAAATGCCTTCGACATCTACCTGTTTCCCTGGTTCTTGACGCCATAGTGATTCGAGCCATAATGTATGCATTCTGGCCACGACGCTTGCAGGGACTAGACAGCAGCTGAGAACGATGGATTACGCAGAGTACAGGTACTCACTCTCATCAGCACTGTCTTGCACCCAAATTACCTGTTGGTATGGCACGAAACGTCGCAGATCTTCACTTAATGCCTCAAGGGCTACCTGAATTACTCGTGAAAAGGTTACCGATGCCTGGTCAAAATCTGTTCAGCGCACAGAGAGGAAGAAATGGCACATGGCATACATTCGCCTCAGGTCCTTGCGCTTTACAGATCGCTTGCAACTCCACCAGTAAGGATATAGGGTTCGAGAAACACTTCCCCAGACTAGTGTCGGCGGTCTGAGTGCGTCCAGAAAGCTGCTACATAACGTGAGTCTAGCATTGGGTTAGTTTCCAGGTCACATACCTCTCTTATTTGGCTGGAAATAGTTGTAATTTCGGCGCTCCGCTTAGAGTTGCAGTTTGTTGGTAGCGTCGCAAGAGCCAGCATCTGAAAACGCTGAAGAAGCGCTATAGGAAAGAAAGTTTATAGGCAAAAAGTGGTTCGAGTTACACCGTGACCTACACTTCTGCCCGTCAAGTCGCGGATGCTGTAAATCATGTTCTAGACAGCTAATGAAAGATGGTCCGAACTCTACTGCCCTGCTGTTGTGCAACCGTGACCAGATTGGTATTAAACCAAGCCCAGATGAAGGTGAAATGGCTCCATTGAGAGCATTGGAAGCAGCAGCCACGTGACCGTATATGGGTGAACAACTTTCTACGGCTGTGGATATCAGCTTCGTCAAGACTTGAGCGGCAGAGTAATCAAAGCTGTCTCTAGCAAGCATGCGTTGTAATTGTCGGGAGAATGCAAGGAGCTTCACAGAAATATTGAAATCATCCTTGGAATTTGTCAGTAATATGGAGTCAAAATGACCCTCAAGTACTCACAGGTCGGAAGTTACTTGTACGAGACTGAAAACCTCCAAACAAATTCTGAGCTGCGGTATCTATCTCGACGACAACGGATTGGATTCCTTCTGTAATTGCTTCCGGCAATCTTCTCGGGGGTCGATTAGCAAGCCCGCAATGCTTGCTCTTCTCAAATTTGTCGAGAACGAGAGCAGCGAACAGGTCCAGTATTTGGAGTCTCAGGACATAGCCTTGTTGACGCTTTGACTTCTCTGTGCATCGTGAGCATGGCGGACAAAGCATGAAATCACCCAAAGGCTATATATTGCAAGCTCATTGAGTACATGTTAATCGGAGGCGGACATGTCCGCCCAATACGCGAACACGAACCAGTACGTCCACCAACTCTTCAGCGATACCGGTAGTAGGTTCTTTCAACACACAAGCTAACGCCATGGCAGTGTCCGAGAGGTAGCGGTCTTCAAAGATGGAGCAAATGTCGAGGGTAGGAGATATGGCCTGGAGATAGCGACGCATCACAGCAAACAGTGGGGACGGTAGTACCCTTGTAACGAACGGGACAACGGCATGTATTGAGATCGTGTTCTCCGCATCGACAATCGGGGCCAAAGTTGCCAAATGCTTGGATATAATATCGTCCGAGATCGACCCTGACACCATAGCCATGGGGGCCCTCTGAGCACGAGAAACGATGCCTCGTCGGGTTTCCTCGAAAGTTGTGTATATGGACACTTCTGGAGTTTCTGGAAGGCGATTAATAGCTAATATCCGACTTCGATCTTCCATCGTGAAGGAAGTCAATAGCGAGACCTCAAGTCCACGATTGCGCATTGCCCTAGACAATTCTCCGTGTTGTGGATCAACTGTCATGAAAAGTCGGAAGTTTGGATGTGGTTTCAACACTTGGACATCTCCATCCACGAATCCTCTTTCGCTAAGCGTCAAGACACCATTCGGTTCGCAAAGGGAATTCAACCGATCGAGGACGGAAGCGTTGCACATGTTGGCACCATCAAGAACCAGCCAGTGACCCTTCTTCATCGCTTGGATCAACGGACCATCCACCCATTCAAAACGTCCAACAGAGGTTCCCGCACGAGAGAGTTCAGTGACAGTGGATTGCAGACTCTTCAGGGGACCATTGAAATTAGAATCATCCAAGTTCATCGTCGTGAGTTCAGCCAGAAGGTGGGCAGTTGCTTGTAACACGGATGTCTGAGTCCTCACAGCAGAGGCCAGCTCGCGCCGTAATCTGCCAAAATGTCGATACCGATGGTTCACACCCAGAACTGACCGCATGAATTCCTCGGATAACTCCAAGACCTGCGTTGCAACGCCAAAGACCCGAGTGACTTGGTCGACCTGTTCAAAGCCACCCAGGATATCCGAAGCATCTGTAGCGCTCGTTATGCCGACTTCATCGAGATGGTTCCCTGATAGATCAGCTACAGTTCGGATAAGACAGCTCTTACCACTGTCACGTTGACCTATCACGATGACAAGCCATGACCTAGAAAGACACGCCCATATGGTCTCGAGAGCAGTGAGATGGACCTGTAAAACATCAGTTGGTCTAGACGATAGAGCGGCATTGCCTCTTGGAGCACTGAAATGTCCGATTTGAAGATGTGTAGGAGAGATAATGGGGTAATGGATGGATGGGTCTGGTATCCCTGTGGATGGGAAAACCTGGCTGAAGACTACTTCGGCTTGACTCCGATCCTCAGGAGTCCTGAACCTGGACAGGTAGACAGTACGAAGAAAATACTGAGGATGATCGGCGACTGCAGATGCCCGGAGGAGTTCACCCCACCGGATAATATCACGAAGGTTGAATTCCCACGGGCTCCCTTCACGTCCAAACGATCGGTCTTGAACAACTGTACGATTGAGGAGCGTGTTGAACCTTATCATTCCTCGTAAAAGGTTCTCATCGTAATTCTTGAATTGTTCCCGACAGATGATGAACATGTCATCAGCGGAGAGTTCTTCGGCATAGACCTTGGTGAAACGGTCGAGGAAGGACTTTGGCAGGCCCTTTCGACCACCGCCTTGATGCAACGGATTTTGAGCAGCAAAGACTCGGAAGAATGGATGACGAACAAAGGTTCGGCTCAGTTCAGGAATAAAAACGGTACCTCTATGATCCAGAATGGCGTTTAAGCCTTCCAAGACAGTTTGAGGAGCCAAGTTCATTTCGTCGAGAAGGACCCAATGACCTTCTTGCATCGCTCTCAAAAACTCGGCATCTTTCCACGCAAATTCTCCAGGCGCGCCATTCTCTACGGGAAGGTCAGACCCAAACAGGTCAATCAAGTCCGTCTGGTCTGAAAGGTTGATCCGGCACAGGTGATATCCTGCGATCTTGGCCAGCGCAGCAATGAGAGACGTTTTGCCAACGCCCGGACTTCCTTCGAGCAAGATAGGTTTGTCAAGCTGACATGCTCTCACGACTCGCATGACGTTCTCGCGAGTAGTGGGCGCGTCGAGATTAAATCCGTGAGTAGTGGAAACTTCCGGGCCTTTGGGGATAGCGAAGGGACCAAGTTGCACATGCAGCAAGGGGTTATACGCGTGGGACGAGACGCTGTCCACATATGGAACTAGCTCGTTCAATTTGCGGGCTGCTTCATCTTTCAACTGTCGCAAATCCTCAGGTGGGAGCATCGCTGTCTGTGGTAATGGGCCTAGTCCGTCTAGGAACGTCATGTGGGCCGCGTGATGCTTCATTTAACGAATCAATATCCAACAATATGCGGTGGTGAAAGGAACTCACAAATATCTCGCTTACTTGCATCGCACCATCCGGTTGTTGAGCGACCACCGCATTCGAGAACGCAACCCATGCCTATCGATCGTCAACACAACAGTCCTAAGAACCACATCAAGCACTCACAAGCATATCGCGTAACGAACAAATCGTGTGATCATCCGTCTTCTTGCGAAGCCAACTACAAAACTCCAAAAGTGGAGCTGTCAGCGATTTCAATTCCACATGCCTCCAAGAGCTATCCACAATCATCGCAAGGTCAGCAGCACCATCCACAGGCGGCACCCATATTTCTGTAAACCGGTTTCTTAGCGCAGGCGACAATTCCTTCTTCCCATAGTCACCCCCCGGATTCATCGTAGCGAGAAGCTTGAAGGTGTCCGCAGCGCGAATGGCAGGGTATTCGCCATCGGTGCTGCCACGCTCAGCAAGCACGACTGTTCTTGCGGGCTCTAGGACGCTGTTGAGTCGTTCCAATACAGAGTCGTCTGCGAGGGATATTTCGTCGAGGAGGAAAACGGCCCCTTGGCGCATAGCACGTACAAGAGGACCATCGTGCCATTCGAACAACGCTTGCGATCTCACCAGGGTGCTTCGCAGCTCCCGCAATGAAGCCTGCAACGATGGATCGATATTCGCCTTCATCAACTCGTTAATCTGTGTGATCAATCCATGAACGTCCGCTGGTACATTGACAATCCCAGCGCGGTTCAGCAGGGCCACGGAGTCTTGGAATACAGCTGCGTCGACCGTCGAGGAGCGATTCCGCACAGGCCGCAATCCGCCAATGACATCCGCCGTTTCCGTGTTTTGATGACAGCTAAGCGTATGCAAGGACTTGTCTGAAACATCCGCATATAACTGGCAAACAGACGTCTTTCCGGATCCAGTTTCACCAACGAGCAATACAGGCTCATTGAACCGCAATGCACGCGCCACGAGGACAAAAAGCCTTCGCATTGCATATGTCCAGACGACCTGCGAGGAAGAAGGCACACCGCATCCGATGTACGCCTCGAACTCCGAAGACTGGCGGAGATCATATAATGCCTTTTCATCGATGCGAACTTTCATCACCGACTCGATCACATCCTTGACAACGAGCCGATCCTCTTCCCGTCTTGCACGTTCCGCCAACAGCATATACCCATTCTCCGCCAACTCTTGATATCCAACCGCGTCTCGTCCTGCCCACCTGAACAAATCGCGCAACGTCGCAAACCCCTGCTTACTCTCGAACACGCGCCCAGATTGCCGACGTTTCTGTAACTCGCGGAAAACGCTGACGATGCGTTGGCCATATGACGGTGCGATGCGGCATCGCTGGCACAGAATTGCTTCGAGCTCGGTCTGTGGTACGTCCTGGAAATGGGCTTCTAAGAACCGATTACGGAACGCTCGAGAGAGAACTTTGCGCCCTGCATACATCCCTGGTGGGTTTTGCGTCGCAAACAACATGAAGTGTGAATGTGGTCTGACGACTTCATGCGTTTCGGGAATGAGGAGTTCTCTATTATCGTCCAGAAGCCTATTCAGCGCCTCCAATACCTCTGTCGGAGCCAGGTTAAGTTCATCGAGGACGATCCAGTGTCCACACCGGAGCGCATTGACCAATAGGCCGTCTTTGAACACGAGTTTGCCGGTGAGAGGATCAGATACGTATGATCCGATATATTCTTGAATATCCGTGTGTTCGTGGTTGTTGATCCGGATGAACTGATGTCCGGTGCGACGAGCGAGGTACTCCACGGCGCTCGTTTTTCCGCTCGATGTCGGGCCCTCAATGAGCACAGGGAACCGCCGTGTAAGGGCAATCCGCGCGAGATCGATCAGTTTTTTCTCTACAGACGGTGTCATAATATAGTCCTCCATCGGATCTACGACCAAAGGCCCCCTTTCCAAATAAAACGGCCCAAATTTGACAAAGTCGTCCGCGGGGCGCGACGGCGGAGGTGCAGGCACCATTGACAACAGCGACTTGGGGTTCCTAACTCCCGCAAGAATATGTTTTTGTGCAAGGGCAGTGACGGTAGATGCACTCGGCCCATCGAGGACCATCGTGAAGGCCATCAAGCATCCCTCCCAAAGCGCCCGTCGCAGTCCATACACAGGCGCAACATCAGCAGCAAACATCAACGCCCTGGCAAGCGTTCGCATACTATAATGCGGTCGATGATCCGACCCATCTGCAAGCCTTCGTTCATCGGCAAGTGTCCGAACAGCCGTATAAAACTCCGCCACATCCATAATCGCAGCTTTATCACCCACAGCAATGTCCCCGATATATTGCGCGACGATGCTCAGTAGTGTCTCGCGGTCCGCATCGGGTGGTGGAACATCGATCTCTGTGAATCGTAGTCTGATATTGGGAGGAAGATCTTTTTTGCCGGTATCTGTTGCTGGGTTCATGCATGCAAATAGGCGGAAGTCGGGGTGTCGAGGGATAGGTTCGAGAGAGCCTTTTTCTGTTAAAGTGATGGATGCGGTCGAGCCACTTAGGAGTGACGTGATACACTCGAGCGTTTCAGCGCTTGCTAGATTTATTTCATCCAGAAGGACCCTGAATAGTCATGATCAGCGGGCAACGCATGACTACGTATTACTCATGCAAACGCACCAGTCCCCAAAACGAAGTGCTCGCACGAGCGGTCCTTCTACAAAATCAAACGCAAACTTTCCCTGTCCCTGAGCATGCTGGATATCAAATTCATCAAGGTCCTTCTCGAATTGGGCCCATTCGTCTCCTAACGAAGCGTCTTCCACTCTTCTCCTTTTTCTCGGACCCTCCGGCTCGCCAACTGTCTCCCTGAACTCACATACATTCAGCTCTCTCCAAACCACAAACAAAAGAGAAAAAACACATACTGTGAATCCTTAGCTGCCATCCTCTCCTTTGCCAACCTCACACACTCCCTCCAAAGTAACACAACCCTCCTCCACTTTCCCTCCTCGACACCCTTCCTAACACTCTCCTCATACTTGACATTCCTCTTCCTACTAAACGTCTCCCCGAACAACTTTATGAATCTCGAATATAACTGTGCAGCGGGCATGCGCGCGTCGACGGGTTTAAACCCACCTAATAGGTCAGACGATTCGGTCTGGTGGGAAAGATTGAGTGAGACGAGTCTGTGGTTGAGCAGGTATGAGAGGTGTGTGATAAGTGATGTTTTGCCGGTGCCTGTTTCACCTGTAAGAAGGATAGGCTCGGAGAGGGAGAGAGCTATTGCGATGCGGGAGAGGAGACAGATGGCAGGCTTGTGCATCGCGAATTGGCGTCCCCCTGTCACCGAAGAAGGCAGTTTGGATTTCCTAGGACAAGCAGGTAACCGTGTACGTCCGATATGCACAGCGACTATGTCTCCGTTGTCGTCTTTCTCGAGTTCAAACAACGGCGTACGGCGATACAGTATCCATTCTTGGCGATCTGCGTCCAAGCCGAGGTGAGAAGCTATGAGCGCAGCAATACGCGTTTGCTGAGCTTGAGCAGGTGCTGTAAGTGCACCTGCACCAAAGAAGACGTCCCGCGCCTGGAGGTACATTTCTTCACGGATCATTGAGTTGGGGAAGAGCGAAGAGAACGAGACGTCCGCGTCCGCGTCCATGTCGACATCCATGGATGGACGATACGCACCAATGACACCCTCAACCCTCCTACAAAACTTTTCCAAATCTCTCAATCCGCCGCCCATCGCCACCCCCACCTTCTGCACATTTGTCCACAGCCTAACCATCGCACGAATGCCCTGGGTCCCACCCAGACGCATGAATTTCGCACCGATGATCTCCTCCACTTCCTCTAGCGAGGGCATATCAACAACAACCTCGTGGAACTTGTGTGCGCCATAAAAAGTTGCTTCTGATATTTTTCCGGTGCTGTTGCCAGCACCACTCGACACCCCAACGGACCGCATAGCAAACAGCCTAAACTGTTCGGTCGCGTATACCTTTCCCCTATTAGGCACATCTACACTTGCGCGAGCTCCAATCCAATTGCCCAGTCCTATAGACTCGACGAGAGGTTTAATGAGCCCAAGTACCTCTATGCTCCCCTTATCCACATCTTTCAACACGAGCCATTTGCCTTCTTTCATTGCGCGCACCAACACGCCATCTTTCCACTCGAATGTGCCCAGTTGAGTAGGTGAGGAGACGTATGAGCCTAGAAGGGATCGAGGGTCCAGAGACGTGTCACCCAGATGGACAGTAACTATTTGGTCTTTAGTGTCGGGGAACAGAATCGATGCGAGGTATGCTAGGAAGAGTGATTTGCCAGATGAGGGTGGGGACGTGATGAGGGATGGAAGGCGGAGGGATATATGGAGTGCTAGTGTGCGGAGGGCATGGATGGCAGAAGGTGTGGGGACGATAAACGAGGATGGTGCTGGTGGTGCAGGGGAGGATTTGAACATCAAAACACCATGGATGTTTACAATCCATGTACTGTACCATTGTCATCATCGATGCACCAGCAAACAAAACGAGAAACGTACCTCAGATCTGAATCAGAGAGAGAGATCGTGACATCTCCGTCTTCGCGTGTATAATAGTCGGGAGAAGCAACGATCGCTTGGCGAGTTTCATATACTCTTTTAAGCTCCAGCGTAGGGAGCACAGTCGCATCGATGAACACGCCCGTCCCATCGATACGCTCACCATACCACATCAAATACTCTCCCTCCTCGTCGCCAATTACGTGCTTCTCCAATTTGACCCTTTCCGCCTCCGCCATACCCACATGCATCGCATAACACCTTATAGCAAGCCACTTCACCGCTCTATCGGGATGGCATTTCGGCGACACGAACAATGCAGAAAGCATCGATGCAGGCCAACCGAGGTCAGCTGGGATCAACCTGTTCGCGCGCAACAAGCGATAATAAGCGAGGAGTAGACGGTGTAAGCGAGTCGTATCTAATGCTGAGATCGAGGGTGCGGAGTCGACGAATGAAAGCGGGCCTTGACCAAATGAGGGACGACGCAAGAAGGCAGAGAGTACGCTGATAAGAGGTATGAGATGCGCGGTGGGGGGAAGAGAGAGGGACTCACGGAAAAATGTGTTCGTTGTTTTCGATCAATAGACATAATGCACAGAATCTCTCTTCCATATCCTCTTCATCGTTCATCCATCTCGCACAGAGATCTATAAGAAGCGGACGAAACACGTCTGCGATTGTACATGTCATCGCAGGGCGTGCGAGCATCCGCGACAAGGCGTCTAGTATTTCCCGCGTCGACGCAGACGCAGGGATGGCATTTTGTGGAAGACAAGTCAGCAGTCTTGCAAGGTTAATCGTCAGTGGGTCAATGGCAGACATGTCGATAGTCGAGGTCAGACCCTAGCATGAAATTTTTAGCGAGTGTATGGTCATGTGACCAATCAGATCTCTCCCTTTGACGATGCCCAACCACGTAGTCGACATCAGAGGCAGATCGCTCAAACTAGACACTGTAGCGGATGTAGAACGTCTGTTAGAAGGATATGATCCTGCGGTCATCGAAGAGATCTATCTGGGTGGAAATACAATCGGTGTAGACGCATCCAAAGCATTCGCAGCGTTCATAGACAAGACACAAGTACTCAGGGTATGTCTTCTCCGTCCCTTCCACTCCTGTACTCACGCGTACATGTGTAGATCGCCGATTTCTCCAACATATTCACCGGACGACTCATATCTGAAATCCCACAAGCCCTCGAAGCACTTTGTACATCCCTGATCCCTAAATCCACCCTCATCGAGATCGATCTAAGCGACAACGCATTCGGAGAGCGATCTGTCTCGCCTCTTCTCCCTCTCCTCACACAAAACACACACTTCCAGATATTCAAACTCAACAATAACGGATTGGGACCAGATGCAGGTGTTCGAGTCGCAGATGCCCTTCGTGACTCTGCGCGAAGATCAAAGGAACTCGGTCAACAGTCTAATTTGAGAACGTTCATATGCGGACGGAATAGACTCGAGAACGGGTCAGCGAAGGCATTTGCAGATGCATTTGAAGAGCATGGAACACTGGAGGACGTGAGGATGCCACAGAATGGGATATGGATGGTTGGAATAAGGCACCTGGCAAGGGGCTTTTCCAACTGCCCAAATTTACGATATCTGGATTTGCAGGACAACACGTTTACGAACGATGATGAGGACGATGGCTTGTCTGCTGTACAGGCATGGGCAAATACACTGAGACGCCTTCCCGATCTCGCCACGCTCAACTTGTCGGATTGTGTCTTGTCCTATCATGGTGAAGTCCCGTCGATCTTAGAGACGCTTGCCAATGGGTCGAATCGGAACCTGGTCGATCTGCAGCTACAAAACAATAACCTCGACACCAACTCTGTCGAGGTGCTCGCTAATTCGATATCGACGCATCTGGCAGGATTAAAGCGGTTGGATATGCAGGCGAACGATGCAGATGAGGAGGAGGATGAGGGTTATGATATGATTAGAAAAGCGCTGAATAAGCGTGGGGGAAGGTTGATCCTTACGGAGGAAGACGAGGAGGAAGAAATGGCAACCGTGGGTGCCAAGGAAGAGGAGGAAGAGGAAGAGGAAGAAAAACCCGCGCCCACGGCAGTGAAAGAAGTAGATGAACTCGCCGAACTTCTCGCCAATGCGCACATAAAGCAGTAATACCTTGGATCGATACCATACGTTACTCCCTGTGTAAATCCGTGTACCACATTCAATGCACGTACAAATATTCCCCATAGTCATCGAACTCTACAAACCATCCACTGTCTGTCTTTCTTGAATATAACATGACCCATCTCCATCCTCCCCTCCATCCACTCGACCTCTGCACCCTCACCGCCATCCAAGGCGAGGTACCTCCCCAACCACCGCCCCTGTTCCTCTTCCTTGTCATCATCCGATAATGACACCTCTCGATAGACACGCCTCATTACACCCCACGCTGTCTCTCGCACTTTCAAACGGAGACGCGTGAGAAGGGCATGTATGGCTGCTTTGGCAAGGTCGTCATATGGGCCCATAGCGCGTGGGTGCGATGATGACGCATGCGATAAATGCGGATAAGAACGCTCGAATGCGGTCGCCCGAGAGAGCTTGTCGAATGTGGTAAATTGGTATCTGCGCAGAGCACACGCCAATGCTCTTATCCATACGTAGTACGGCTCTACCCCACGTTCACGTTCCTCTTGTCGGGATGTACGGCGCAACGTGAGTGTTTTAAGATAATCTAAGTACGCCAGCTGGGAAGGATATCCTGTAAGAAGGAGGTGGAGGAGGTAGATAATTATCGTCATCGGCGCTGTCGTGGATGAAGCACCCAACTCCGAGGTACGGGCATACATAGAAGGAAGCCAGGAGAGAATAGACGTCGTATCCGAGGCAACGGAGGACTCGAACAGGATAGACAGACATAGCGATGTTTCGTACACTATCATCGTAGCTATAACTATCGGTGTCATACATGAGCAAAGAGGGCGCACCTTCGATAGCGAATGCGTCTTTACGACCAGAAGCCAGCAGCCCCTCGCGCAGCTTCCCTTGCGTGAAACATGAGCACATGCAATACACATAGTAATTGACACGAAACACGCACGAAGCAGGATAAGGATGTTCGTCTGGCTCTCCACCCGCTGCCTCTCCGCACTGTCTATAGTCGTGGAGGCATACCTGTCCCAAAATACGTTCAACTATACCCACTAAGTCACCTCAGCCCTGCGCCCGATCCGAATGCGCACGTACCTTGCCATCGATAAACGCACGATACTCTTCTTGCACGCGATAATTCTTCAATCTACAGAACTACCAGGTCATCATTCCCTATCACAAATCACACGCGCTTACGAGTCTCCGTCTGCATCTTTATTGACCCCAATGCCACTGCTCCTGCTAACGGACGGCATAAGCTCCATTTTCCTGAGGCGTGTGCTGGCATTGGCGTTCGCATTAGGATGCTGGTTTCCTCCGCGTCCACGGCCGTGTGTGGCACCCCGTCCCCATGCGCGTTGTCCTCGTCTTGGATGCATGTTCCTGATTAGGAAATACCCACCATACACCGTACGCTATCTCCCTAGCATCGGTACGAGCTCTTGGTACACTGCTACCAGCACCGCACGATGCTCGTCTGGATTTGCATCTGCACCAAATCTCAAAGGGGCCACTGAAACGGTGGGATTTGCTGCTCGTAAATGGACCAGCGTCCACAAACGTAATTACATAATACGCAGTCTTCCTTCTTTCAGCCATGTCCATGCTCGACAAATTCAGACGCGGCGCACAGAAAGCTGGGGTCCAAGCAACCGCCTTCGTAAGAGAAAGCTCTACCCGCGTTGCATCCGGCTCGAGAGAATTCGTGCAAGGATTCACTTTACCTGGTGAAGCTGAGAAGGCAGCAAAGATCCTAGAAAGCTTCTTAGGTATGCCAACTCAGCACTGATCATTTTGTCGGACCTTGGGCTCATGGCATTTGTGCACTGGTGGTGACGATGATCTAGCTGACCCTGGCCGCCCAGAGTCTGCGCTCAACTCTATACCAAAGGTAGTTCTGCAGCGTGCACGCGGTGAGCATATCTCCTCCAACACCATCCCTGACCCCATTGACACCCCAACCCAACCCAACGCAGGCCTCGCCATCTTCCAAGTCCTTAAGGCTGGATTTGTATTCTCTGGCAAAGCAGGCTCCGGCCTCGTCATCTCCCGGCTCCCAGATGGATCCTGGTCTGCACCATCATGCATAGCCACAGGCGGTCTGGGTTGGGGCCTGCAAATAGGCGCAGATATCACCGACTTTGTCGTCGTCCTCAACAGCGAAGAAGCCGTGCGTGCATTTTCGCTTGGTGGAAACGTCACAGTGGGAGGGAACTTCAGTGCCACTGCTGGTCCAATTGGGACGGGAGGTGCCGTTCAGGCTAGTATTGCCCATCCCGCGCACATGTTTTCGTATTCGAAGAGCAAAGGTATGTCCCGTGGCTCCTGCATTTCGTCCTGACCGACTTTGTTTGTATAGGACTGTTTGCAGGTGTCTCCTTGGAAGGCACGGTTCTCATCGAGCGGAAAGACGCCAATCGCGATTTCTATGGCTCCTCAGTTCCCGCACGGGATATCCTAGGAGGACGGGTTCCTCCTCCTGAAGTTGCATCGCGTCTGTATGAAATCATCGAGGCTGCAGAAGGGTTGGACGAGAGTGGAGTGCCCCAGGCTGCCTATGTGCCTGGTGTGGGTGGAGAGCATATGCCACTGCGGGAGCATGAGATGGTGTTTGATGCGGGAGGTCATTAGAATGAATTCATGGATGTCTTAGTTTTTTCGGATTGTATGCTTCCTTACTACCGTACTTGAATCGTTTATATATCCCCTGTTTATGTTTCTGTACCATCTTGCAAGCGTGTTGCCAACTGCAGTTCTGATAAGATAACCACTCGTTTGACCTCGACCACCATCCCCGCTCTTCTGATCCAAAGCAACCATGAGCTCCACACCCTCTCCCACCAAATCAAAGCTAATACCAGGTAACGATCCAAGATCAGTTGCTGCGTATATGAAATCAGAGCGATGTCGGAATGTATTCCTCATGGTGACTATATATTTCATCTTCATCATTACCATCACTAGCTGAGCCCCGGACCATGACTCACTTCGGTATTGTACTCATATCCACACTCCCACTCCCATTTCTGCTGCACCACAACCATAGCTGGGTGCAGGTAAGACACATGTCTTCTTAATCGTATCGCCACATGAATGACATGCTATGGCCATGAACAGGCGTCAGTACTGCTGCCGGCATCCCAGATTTTAGGTCTCCAGATACTGGTGAGTCTACGCTCTTCTTACTTCGTTCCTCCTGCGTCTGTTGTCTCTCGCGCTCATACAATGGCGATGTCACCCTACAGGACTTTATGTACGTGAGATATCCCCTCTTACGAGGCGCGGCAGTCTTTTGATCCCCTCCTCCCCCACCCGGGGCTATTGGCACCGGAAAATAGGCCAACCTCGCCAGATTAAACCTCCCGTATCCAGAAGCAGTCTTCCAGATCGATTTCTTTCGAGCGAACCCTGTTCCCTGTGAGGATCATCATCATTCTGCCTTGTTTTTCGTTTTTCATGTCCGCTCACTGCTGCGATCCCTCTCATACCTCGCCCACCCTACATATTACATGTCACCTACCCATATCGCCATGTATCAATATATCTTAACACGTCGCAGTCTATACTCTTGCCAAAGAACTCTACCCTGGCAGATTCGCCCCAACACTTACGCATACTTTCATTTCCCTCCTCAACACCCATTCCCTCCTACACACCTGCTTCACCCAAAACATCGACACACTCGAACGTCTTGCAGGCGTACCCAAAGATAAAATAATCGAAGCTCACGGAAGCTTCGCATCGCAGAGATGTATAGAGTGTAAGATGCCTTTTGATGATGAGAGAATGAAGCGGGCGGTGGAGGGGGGGGAGATCCCGAAGTGTGAGCGGAGGAAATGTGGGGGGGTCGTTAAACCTGATATTGTGTTTTTTGGGGAGTCGGTGAGTACACTACCCTGTGCCTGTACCCTCTGTGTCCTTCACATTAGCGTTTGCATTGATCTGTGCACATAGCTCCCTAAAGAATTCTACTCCTCAATCCACTCCCTGCGCAAAGCCGATCTCCTCATCATCATCGGAACATCACTCACAGTCCACCCATTCGCCTCGCTTGTCCACTTCGTCCCTCAAAAATGTCCCCGTGTCCTCATCAATCTCGTGAAGGTCGGCGAGTTTGATAGAAGAGATGATGTAGTTTTGTTGGGGAAATGTGATGATATTGTGAGGGAATTGTGTAGGGAGCTGGAGTGGGAAGAAGAGTTGGAGAGCATGTGGAGAGGGGTTGGCGGCGGTGGCACTCAGGAACGGGGGCAAGCGGAGGGGGAGGGAGAAGACAAGGAGGATGCGTTAGATAAGATCACGAAGGATATGGAAAAGGGACTGATGATCTCGGAAAGTGATGTCCCTCATCCAACATCAAAGACTCAGGAAATGACGGGATCGACTGATCCAACCGAAGAGAACCGGAAGAACGTTGTGAATGAGAAGCTCGAAGGAGATTCGCGTTCAGATGGGAAATTGTAGAGTGGATCAAAAGTGAACATCCTACTACAGGTATGTATCATCGTACCTACCTCCCGGACATTTATTATTTTGCCTAGATTGCTGATTATCGGGCAGATCTAGGTTTCATGTTGATCTACTAAGGGAATATACTAGTAATCAAGTAGCGGGCTATTGGGTGCGATGATGACATGATATGTATCGCCACGTGCTTTCTACGTACTGTGATGAATCTAATCTCTCCTAGGCAAGTCTCAAGAGATCGTTTCTTCAAAAGGGGTGTGATGGATCGCAACCTCATGAACTTGCAAGTACACCTCGTAAGTACTGCCTGTGGTGGGAGAAAGTCCAGAATCAGGTATAGCTCTTCTGATTCATATTCGATGGGGATCAGGGTTAGTAAGTAGTTGGACAGGGGTTTACTTGGAGAGGAGTGGCAGTGGGGGAAGGCTCCAGACAGGCATTCGAGTTCACCTGACTGCGGAGGGGCCTCCGTGAATAAGGGGTAAAACTCGAGCACGCTCATATCGCAAACAGACGTCACACGTCAGGAGGGACGTTGACACCACTTAGTTCCCATACTCCGTGATTCGGCGATCACGGGGTAACAGTTTTGCGCCTGCTTATTATCAGATAGATAGCAGGGATCGCCAAGGTTGATCGTGGGGACAGCACGTTCTGAGAAGGAACTGCCAATGGTGCATCCACGTGGGCTTCTGGAGAAAAGGACCCGCCAAGTGGCTTCGAACTCATCGGTCCGGGTACAGAAGAATCTGCGTTGGATAAGAGGTGAGACACAGACAGATGGAAAACTAAATGTGTACGTACGCCAGGAACGATGATGGCTGTACATCAGGTGGTACATGTACATACATATTACAGTCAACTCCCTTATAACCCATACCCCTTGTGACAAGAATACTTCATCACCTGTTGGGATAGGTAGTGTATAGAATTACAAGCAAATATGGAGCTTTAAGATGGTATACTAGTGATAACAATATGTTTAAGAGACAAAAAGATTTGTTGGTTTTTTGGGGTATGGGTTATAAGGGAGTTGACTGTACTTCAACGGTCGCAGGACGCTGAAACGACCAATGACAATGGAATGTTATTTTTAAGTGGTGTCACCATCGCTCCTGACGTGTGATGTCGCCAGTTTGCCATGTGAGCATAGGAAGATGTATGTACTAAGTACATATACTTACTACTGCCTGGTGTCATCATCGTTCTTGGTGTACGTAGGGCTCTAGTTTTCCATCTGACTGTGCTTCACGTCTTGTCCAACACAGACTCCGCTGTAGCTAGACCGAAGAGTTCGAAGCCACTTGACAGCCAGAAGCCCACGTAGATGCACCATTACCCTCTGAGAGCGTGTTCTATCCCATTGATCAACCTTACATAACGATCCCTGCTATCTAACTAATAATAAGCTAGGTCGGCGCAAAACTGTTACCTTGTGACTGCCAAATCACGGATGTTAGAACAGATGAATTTTGTTTCGACTGAGGTAGATAAACCAAGGGAACGTTAACTGATAACGTCATCAGGGGTATCTATTATGGTAGGGTACAATGACGACATCGATATGCATCTCATCCACGAACGTACGGGAATTCCATACTATGATCGATCGCCACCTCATACTCGTACTTGTTCACAACTTGGTGTTATGTGATAGAACAGCCGAATACCAGGTGTATCTCTTCTGATTCATATCCGATGGGATTCACACTTCCCATACGGACCTCCGTTGATGAGCTCATGGTAAACTATGAAAACGACAATGTAATGACAAGTCGACTGTCAAGGCACAGCCGACTACAGGACATATTTGCAATCGTCCGGGCGTGGCAAATTGAACGATGGTATCACCTTGGGATCTGCGGTCCGGTCTATCGCCTCGACAGTTTCCACTCTTGCAGCGAATGCCTGGTAGACGCTTGTTCGGAGATCACATTACGGAAATTATTAAGACAGCTGTTCCTGGCAGGTCTTCGGCCGACTTTGAAATTAGCCATATCAGAAAAGATTGAGCTGAGCCAGCCAATGGCAAATATATGATTTAGCTCTCACTAGCTGCGCATGTGTGGTAAGTACGGCAAACATTTTGTTGGGCACAAGGGTACGACCGTCAGGGTCCGAGGCTGCTTTACGGGTCGGAGCTGCAAAAAAATTGAAAGGAGGGCACATAAAACCCTGCACAATCAGCACGACTCGTTCCCTCAGTTCGACGTATTCCAACAGATGGGAGTTTTTGTACGCCTATACCAGCGACTTTGTGCGTTCTCGTCCACTCGCTCATCGCATAACGTTGCGCGCTGACCTTATCGTGGTGGTACTTCCAGACTGCTCACCTCCTCAGGTAACACACCCTTGAACACCTAAATAACCCGGAGAAACAAGGTATGTTATCGATCCCACAGATCTTTAGCGCTGACTGATGGTCTGTGTAGGGATCAAAGGAACGAAAGAATGCCATTTTCATTGAATGCTATTTTTGCATCCTGTCTCCTTGCCTTCCGCCGCCCTCCGAACATATCTTCCGACAAGTTACCGGATCACGTGACACGTGAGCAGCTCTTGGCCACCAAATTAGCACGCTTTGCCAAAGTCCCTGTCTCGCAGATATTCGAGTTAGTGTTTCCTCTTATCATCGTGCTTTTACTGGCTAATTTGTTTGTGGGAAGCCTCGAGCCTGGGTGGAGTCCTTTGGGCCTGTCGGAAGAAGCGGCCGCCGAAGCCCTCAGACAGCATGGTCTCAACACTCCTGTAGCGGAGCGTCCACTAGCTGCCTTGTCCGTGCTATGGACGGCACTTTGGAACCCATTCAACGTTCTCCTTACCATCCTTGCGATCGTCAATATCGCAACTCAGGATGTAGCAACGTTTGTAGTGATGATGGCCATGGTCGTTGCGTCCACTGGTCTTCGGTTCTGGCAAGAGATCAAGTCCATGGTCCAGGCGCTCAAGTTGGTTAGGTCAATTGTCACTCGAGTTAGGGTTGTCAGGGTTGTAAATGGGCTCTCTCAAGAGATCGAGCTTGACCAGAAGCAGGTTGTCCCTGGTGATATTATTGCTGTGGCCAGTCAGTCCCTCTGAACATCCTTTATGCGAGCTGTCTCTAACTTCATGTTACGTTCTAGGTGGAGATGTTTTCCCCGGAGACTCGGTTCTCATTTCGTCCGAGGCACTGACCATCACTCAGGCATCTCTTACAGGCGAATTGATGCCAATCGACAAGACCGTTCGCCTCACTGCTGCCCCTGAATCGGAGTCGTTCCACCTCCTGAACAACGATAACGTTTGTTTGGCTGGAACATCCGCGTCTGCTGGGAACGGTCGTGCTGTTGTTATTTTCACAGGAGAGAGCACGTACATGGCTGGTATTGCGGAGGAGCTTAACAGAAAGCGCCCTGAAAATGCGGTCCAGATTGGCATCAAGAAGGTCAGCTACGTACTTCTGGGTTTCATGTTTGTGAGTCCGCTCGTTGGGTGACTTTGACGGGAGGTTGATCAATGGCTAGGTCATGGCGCCCATCGTGTTCGTTGTGCAAGGAGCTGTAAGCCACGACTGGAAGGGGGCAATCATGTTCGCCATTGCCATTGCGGTCGGCATTACACCCGAAATGCTTCCTATGATTGTTGTATGTCTTGTCAGCCCTTGGTTTGGTCAGCGCGAGTTAATGGTAATACGCATTGAAGGCTTCTAATCTTGCTCTGTCTGCCGTTCGTATCGCGAAAAAAAAAGTCATCGTCAAACGGTTCGATGCCATTCAAAACTTGGGAGCCGTCAAGGTCCTGTGTTCAGACAAAACAGGAACCTTGACTATCGATCTAGTCCGGGTCTCGTCCTCTGTCACTGGTATGGGCGGGGAGTCGGAGCTCCCCGTTAAACTAGCATTCATCAACTCCTCTTTGCAGACCGGTTCCCGCAGCCCGATCGACCGTGCCATTGTCGACTATGTGCACAATAATGAGGGCTTTATCGAGGGTGACTGGCATAAAGAATGGTGCAAGAATGGTGAAGTCCCCTTTGATTCTACTCGTCGCCTTCTTTCTGTCCTCGTCTCGAGGCCATCCATGGATGGCGATGGATTCCTTGTCACGAAAGGCGCTGTCGAGGAGGTCTTAGAACGGTGTGTCTCGGCGTACCACTACCGAGATGACTCGATATCACCACCAATAACCGACTTTAAACTGGATTCTTCTTCTTGGACAACGTTGTCGAATGATGACCGCCGTGATATCCTCGGGGTGGCTAAGCGCTTCAATGAAGAAGGACTGAGGCTCGTCGCTGTGGCTTGCAGGACTGTCACCATCAAGGCATTCATGACCCTCACGACCGCAGATGAAGAAGACCTTGTTTTCATTGGTTTCGTGAGCTTCTTGGATCCCCTCAAACCAGATGCTGCTGCTGCCATCAAAGAATTGTCCAAACTCAATGTGCAAGTACGCATTCTCACTGGGGATGCTCCGGCCGTTGCTGCGAAAGTTGCCCACGACCTCGGACTTATGGACACCGCCAATGTATCGCTGACGCGTGAGAAGGGAGACGAGGAGGCATCCAACTCTGTCAGCCTTGATGACCTTGTCATTACAGGATCTCAACTTTCCGAACTCTCAAAAGATAAGGACGCATATACCGATGCAGTTGAACGTGCTGTCATCTTTGCAAAGCTTTCGCCTTACCAAAAGCTCGAAGTCGTGAAAGCACTGCGTGCAGGGGGCGGTGGGAGAGCAGTTGCGTTCCTCGGTGATGGTGTGAATGATGCGCTCGCCATTCGCTGTGCAGACGTTGGGATATCTGTCGACTCTGGAACCGAGATCGCAAAAGAAGCTGCGGATGTCATATTGCTCGAGAAGAGTTTGGGTGTGGTTGCACTCGGCGTGGTGCAGGGCAGAATCACGTACGTTTTTGCCCTTCCTTTTGACCACTTCTTCATACTCGAAGGCTCATTTGGTGTATGTAATAAGGCTTCTGAATACCATGAAGTACATCAAGATGGCATGTTCGTCAAACTTTGGCAACGTTTTTTCGGTGCTTGGTGGGTGTACCTTGTTTGGTTTGGACCGCGATCAGAAGTGGGTGACACTTGTTCTTCCTCCAGTTGCTTCTGCATGGCTGCCCTATCAACCAATGCTTCCTCTGCAACTTCTGACGCAGAATTTGTTGTACGACTTTTCCCAGGGGTCTATTCCTTGGTATGCGCTTCTTCTCCTGTTCTCCTCTTTCTTGCCCCCTGATTGCTGTCCACAGGGACAATGTCGACCCAGAGTATCTGGAAGCTCCAAGAACGTGGAGTGCTATGTCCATTATCAGGTTTATGGTTTGTCTTGGGCCATTCTCAAGTCCATTTGACATTACTACCTTTTGCATCAACTGGTGAGCACGTCCATCCACCCACACGTTCTATCATTGACTCTGTCATCTCAGGTTCCACTACAAGATTAGATCGTTAGACTCTCCCTTGGTACCACTTGCGCAGACGAACTGGTTCCTCGAGGGTTCATTAACTCAGGTACTACCCCGTCCCTCTTCATCACATCTTCATACCTTATTAATCCCTGTCATGTATGCAGTTGTTCATCATCCAGTTCCTCCGAACCGGTAAGATTCCCTTCATTCAATCCCGCGCCTCGCTCCCCGTTGTCGTCACCACCTTCGGAATCGCATGCATCTCCATGGCCATTCCATACATTCCCAAAGTCAATTCTGCCCTCCACATGACACCACCCCATCCCGAGTTCTATGCGTATCTTGTTGCAGTCATTGCAGCTTACGCGTCTATCGTGCATGTTGTCAAGGTGCTGTATCAAATGAAGTTTAAGGAGTGGCTTTGATTTGTGGAGGGGTCGGGAAATGGTTTGGATGTAGATATGGAAGACTTCAAGTTCATGATGCGTAGAGGATCCTTTTTATGAATTCGGCGTCGTTTGAAATCATTTATTTTGTAGATAGGTGGAGCTAGGTAGATTGTCTTTTTTTGATTACCCATAGCTGGATAGCATTTGGTGTTATGCTTTTCCGTATAATGATGGGACCCCGAAATTGTGCTTGGATCCTTTGGTGAATAGGCGGCTATTACCTCTCTGTTGCTGCATCAGGGTGATGACTGAACATCCAAGCCTGCAATGCCAGTAAGCTATTGCGAGTGGAAAAAGGTCACTACCTCTGTGCTTTCTGCTGGAGAATAGAATGACAATCGGCTGTGAACTAACACGTACAAATAGGCGATTCTTGGGTATGAGAGTACAGCCGTCATCACATGGACAAGGATGCTTTGGAAGACTTACAAAGAGAGGACACGGTGACCTGAGAAGATGTCAGTGTATCAGTGTCAGGAATTCCGATGGTTACTTACATGCATTATGCAGAGGTCGATGAACCGATCCCAAGCACCAGAAGGATACCCCTAATTCCCTAATCATTCACACCTCATGAGCGTAGACGGACATGAATGACAAATACCGCATCTGCTATTTTTCTATCTCCCCGACCATCAGTCTGTGCGAGTGTTCAGCGCTTCAGCCCCCAAAACCATTGAGTTAGTAACTTACAACTGTACATCAATACATGACGGTCAGGCGGTGCAAGGCCGCCGTGGAGCACGCAAGACTGAAGTTAATCAGGTGTATTTGGTCCCGAACCAATGGTGATGTCATATCTACCACTGTTGCGAAAAGTCCTGGTCAGGTGCTGTAAGCATTTGAATTGGCATTGGTTTGTAAGGGACATATATGATGACAGTCGCCAGGGATATGTACATACCATAGATGGTGTGTCGCTTGTGCCGCAATTTACCCTTGATATGATGGGGGCCGCCTGGCACGGTTGCGATTGCCTATTTTGTCCTCGATTCACGCGAAACACGGAGTTTTCCCATGAGTATCCGTCACTGGAGATCGTTAAAACTTAAGGGAGACTAAACCAACTTGCGCACAATTCACGTTGAGGCCTCTTCGCCATCGGAAGACCGACCTATATAATCCATGTTCATAACACCCATGTCCAAGGGATGTTGGAGATCAGACTCTCCGTACCGTAGTATACTTTTACTTTACCGTACTTTCCTTTTTTGGACATAGGCCTCCGTAGCTACGCCACACCGTACGCTCCTTTTCCTCCAGTCTCGTACATACTCGACTGGAGGACTCACAGTCCCCTTCCTATAGGTCGTGTTGTCCCTCTCACAAGGGATAAACCATTCAACCAAATATTATTCCCGGTAATCTCAGGATTGCAAATGATCATGAGTTGTCAACCAAAAACGTATCTCATCATTCAGTTTATTCATAGCGAACCCATTCATGTTAAAGACTCTGGGCGGACCACGAATTCTGAACAAGGCCCCCATATATTCCTGTCTTCCGCGATGCATCAATGTCGCCCTTATCTTTGTCTTTTCTAATTCGACACCTTCCAGGATGTTTTCCTATACTTGGATCGACATATCTCTTGCTGTGGTTGCCATATATCTTGTGAAGCAGATCTCTGCTTCATGGCACCCTGCACCGTTCCCCCCCGGCCCTAAGCCACTCCCACTGATAGGTAACATGCTTGATATACCTTCTATCGGGTCCTGGCTCACATTTTCGGAGTGGGCAACTAAGTTCGGTGTGTCATTTCATTTTTCTTCCAGTTGTATTGACACTGGAGGAAATATTTTATAGGCGACATTATACATGTTAGGGTTCCGGGAAAGCACATAATTGTACTGAACTCCCCAAGGCTTGCCATTGATATGCTTGACAGAAAAGGTTCTAAGTACTCTGACCGGCCATCTGTCCCTATGGCTGGTGAGCTCGTCGGTGGCAAACTTATGTCGGTATTCCTCCCCTATGGACATCGCTTCCGTGAAAGTCGTAAACTGTTTCAACGTGCCATGGGGACGCGGGTAGCTGTAGAAGCATACAATAGCATCGAGAAAGTCGAGACCCGCAAATTTTTGCAACGTGTCTGTGAAAATCCAGAGGAACTGTCTGCACATATCCGCACGTATGTAAAACAACTCAGTTCATGGTATCTTAGTGATGTTTTAAAACAGGACAGCAGGAGCTATTATATTGCGCGTTTCATATGGCTATGAGGTAAAGGACGACCACGATCCACTGGTCGACCTTGCAGAAAAGGCTCTCGTCGCTATCGCAGTTGGATCATCTCCTTCCTTTCTGGTTAACATCATTCCACTTTGTGAGTTTAGATTTGAACAGACGCAGAAGTACATTGTTAAGGACTGGATCAGTGAAGTATGTTCCTTCATGGCTCCCCGGTGCCGAGTTCAAGTCCCAAGCACGCGAATGGAGTTTCATTATGCAGGACATGGTCAATAAGCCCTACCAGTTTGTGAAGGAACAGCTAGTAAGTTTTTCTCTATCAGAATCAGCCTGTCTTGACAACCACACTCTTCAGGCTTCTGGAACTGCCCCGAAATCTTTTACATCAAATTCTTTGGACGGCCGGGTCCTTACCGATGAATATGAATCTCTCGTAAAATGGGTCGGTGCATCTATGTATGCTGGTGAGCCTTTTGACCACTGTCGATTTCACCGTGTTCATCGTCATTCACATAGGTGGTGCTGGTCCAGTAGGTGGTACATCCATCTGTGGATTTAATCTCGCAACATTTTTCATTAGACAATCTCATCTGCAAACGCATTTTTCCTTGCAATGACACTTTTCCCGGAAGTCCAGAAGAAAGCCCAAGTTGAAATTGATTCAGTCGTCGGCTCAGACCGCCTCCCGGCTTTTTCGGATCGCAAGTCTCTGCCCTATGTTGATGCTCTTGTAAAGGAGGTCTTTCGTTGGCACGTTGTCGTTCCCTTGGGTGATTAGTATATTTCATTCTTCTTATATGGCAGGCTCACCACTTTGTTCTCAAAAAAAGCTTTGTGCATCGCACCACGGAAGATGACATTCATGATGGTTACTATATTCCAAAAGGTAGTTGGGTTTTCCCAAATGCCTGGTTAGTAGTACGATATTTTAACTCTTGTTTTTCCCCCTACCTCATCACGTGCTCTCCCAAAAGGTTTATGCTTCGTGATCCTCGTACCTACGCCAATCCGTCGATGTTTGATCCGAAACGCTTCCTTCCCCGAAATGGAATACGGCCAGAGAGAGATCCACGCACCATTTGTTTTGGATTTGGACGACGGTATTTTTTGTGACACTTTCATTGCGTTGAATATTTATGTGTTATTCGCAGAATTTGCCCAGGTCGGCCTATTTGACCCTCACGATCCCGCAAATTACTGACATGACATGGATTGGCCGTGTAATAGGGTTGCACCTCGCTGATGCATCACTCTGGTTAATGGCAGCCATGACATTGGCCGTTTTTGACATATCCAAGTTCATTGAGAATGGTGTCAAAAAAGTACCAGAGGTCGAACCTACACTCGAAATGCTCAGGTATGAGTCATTCAATGCACCTTTGTATAGTAGCTGGTATGTAATGTTGACATGTTTCAGCCACCCAAAGCCCTTCAAGTGTAACATTAAGCCTCGGTCTGTCAAGGCACTTGAGTTGATACAGCAGGAGGTTCAAGACTGAGTATTAATTGGCCAGATATCTGTTGAGTGTAAATGATTGGAATGTATTTTTTAATTTTTTGGTATTTTGCTGCGAGTGGCAAAGAAGCTAGTAGTGAACATCATTTCAATTAATGATGCTACTATCAATGAGCCAGCTATCCACTGTACTTCATTTATTATAATAATTATGCCAGTAAAGAATGTACGTCATTGACCAGGGATGTGCGGTCGAACCGAAGAGTTGGAGATGACCCACATAGGTGACTACAAGCACATCCATCGTGTAGCCTTTCAAATGAAGCGCATCTCCATGGTATGGAGGTGCGGGGAGCTGCCATAGCAGCCAGGGTCTAACTTGGGTATTTTTACTTATCCCCGTTGGCATGTCATCGTTCCTCTAGGTGAACATCCTACGCCATTAATAGACAGTGTGATTACTCCCGTCGAAACAGGATTCTTCGACCATATTTCTGAAGATGACATCCACAGCGGTTACTACATCCCTAAGGGGAGCATAATCATCCCTAATCAATGGTATGTACTAATTGTTGCATCAAGGGCCAACGTCTATTACTACACGATGTACATACCTCGGAAGATAGGTTTATGCTCCCGCAACCCTCAGTCATTATCACAGCCAGTGGAGTTTCGGCTCCTTGTGCACGAGAATAAAGAACCGAAGTATGACCCCCGTGCAGTATGCCTTGGACTTGGACGACGATGCTAAATCGACGTTATAATATTCAGTACTTGACCGGGTTGGGATATTTTCTGCGATGTCCCATTGGATTGCCGTGTTGGCAGGCTTATACCTTGCAGATAGTTCACTTGGCTGCTCGCTGCGGTGACATTCGCTGTTCACGAAGGCCATTGAAGATAGTGTTAAGATTACACCCAAGGTGGAGCCTTCGTCGCAAGCCGTCAGGTATGGGTGCTGTTGCGGTCACCACAGCACCCCTTTCAGTGCGATAGATCTGACCTTTCATAATTTAACAGTCACCCAAAACATTTCAAATGTCGTATCCGACCCCATTCTGCAGGTATTCTGGGACTTATTCAGTAGGATCCCAAATGTTAAACTAGTTTCTGTAAAGGCATGTACAATTCACATACAAATTCCGACGGAACCAAGTACCACTTGGTCTAGTTCCAAATTGTTGTTTCTTGCACTCTACTGACCACCTTGCATTCGATTTACCTTCTTTCCTATTTGTAAATTCTGATGAAAGGATACACACCAAGGTTAAGTTATCCCTCTTTCCATGAATGCAGCCGCTCATCGCCACGTATCATCGAGTGTTTGGGAGCCAGACGCAACCGTGGTGAACGCATTGTTGGGGTCCGACTCCCACGTCACGGAACTGCCATCTTTACGAATATACTTGTACTCGATAGGATGATCAGCGGGTAATTTCACAGTGGCTGTTCATCGTCAAGTAAACAAATGAATGAGGGGTAATCGAATAGGGAAGCTCACTGCTCCAGATAGGATAATCGGCAGACGACATCAAAATAGCAGTGGATGGGTCCCAGTTTTTCAGCTCAGGCACTGATCCTGTGAGATATATATTTTCTGTGCAATCCATGTCAGCCAGCCCCATGTATGGACCCATCTACCAAGATACCGTCTTGGCCACCATGAAGACATACCTCCTGGTACAGTTGTTGCACGAACATTAAATTGGACAGAAACCGGAATAAAACATGAGCCGGGAACAGTCAAACCCTTGGCTCCCCAGCTTGCTGAGGTGTGTCCTCCGCGCGCCGAAAACGATGTCAGGGCAGACGCATAGCTCCAAGTAAGGTCGTGTGCGCTGACAGGTGTTCCATTGTTCCGGCTGTACTGTTCCGCAAGACCGCCATCGACAGGTGTATAATTAGCATTCACTGCGATGAATGCATCTGCAAAGGATTGGATGGCTGAGGTGATGGATGTATACGTCGAACTTGAAGTACAGTAAGTGCCTGTAGATAGCGAAGTGTCGAACGTGTGGAAGAAGGCAAGAGAAGTGTCTGTCACGTCGAAACAGCCTTGTTTATTCCAGACTATGAGAGCGTCGTACAACTGCTCCGCGACTGCAAACGTAGTGAGATACCATGGCTATGAGGGTCTCAGTACACGGCGAATACTACAAGTCGAATAACGCACGTTACCGCCCTGATATACGTCTTCGGGATACCGGCCAGTCGCAACAGCCTGGTTGGCTAGAATTCCGGAATTGATCAAGTATACACTCCGGAAAGAATCTACGTAGACCTTGAGATTCGCCAATGCCTTGTCCGAACATGGTTGATATGTGACGGCATCACAGCCAGCATCAGCATCGAAAGTGTGAATTGAAGCAAGAACAGTGTTGGCATCGATATTGGAACGCTGTACTCCAGGATTGGCAACTATGTAACCTAAGGACGAGTTCCAATAAGACTGTTGCGGATGAGTATTTGACATATGAATATAAGGACACCCCCACCTGCAAAAAGCATAACACCCTATCACTTTGTGAAGCGTAGTTACTTGCTTGGGTGGATTTTCCGAGAGATTTGGCTAGCGTGACGCCTTCGCGAAGGGCACGATGCTGCACCGCAGAGGTAAAGAACGAAAAGGCGCGGACCTCTTCCCACAGGTCAAACCTGGGATGACGAGGATATAGCAACTCCTTCCGTGTGAAATGATGGCCTACGTTGACGAATTCCAGTTTCCGGCGACATAGTCTAGATCCAGCTGAATGATAGGCCAAAGCTTCTCGCTGACATATGACGCGTTGTTATTGGCGAGAAGCCAATTCGCATACGTTATAATAGCAGTTGCGCGTAATGCTGGTCCATCTATGTATGAATTATGAGCGAACAATGTAGTTCCAAAGCATTTATGCCCACCTCTCTGAGGACGACCCCAGGGGCCGGTGAATTCAGTTTCATTGATCATGAACTTGGGTTCGCCAAGTCCACCAGTCAAAACCGTTCCACTCGGATTAGTGACCTGTTGGATGTGCCCTTCCGCAGCGACAAAAAGGTCAATAAGAAGGCGCAAAGATGCGTCAAAGCCGCCATTTGTAGTGTATTGGTCGATGAGGAGCTTGAACACGAGGGAAGAGTCACGGGTCCAGGTGTAAAGATAGTCAGGGTCAGAGTTGCTTGGACTCGCAATGACGACTCCAGGCTATGCGTTGGCCCATCAGCGCTAGTGCCTCTTGCAGTAAGGAAACTCACATATGCACCAGACGACTTTGCACCATTGGGACCTATGTTCGCGAGCACACCAGCTTGCGCAGTGGGGGACTCTTTGGCGACGTACAAGTCGACAATGGATTGCGCCGCTGCGGACACAAGTAGTGCGAATGTCGAGAAATACCAAGGACGCATGTCTTGCAGAGCGAAGTAAGGAGCGTGAGTGGTAGGTATGAATGCACCTGCCGGTATACTAGAGAAAAAATTTCCTGAATGTGGATTCCATGTCTGAACGTCTATTTATTGTTGAACTTGTTCGCCTCCGGGGCGTCGGACGTGAGTTCGGATGCATCTGATCGTTTAGTTTCGAGAAGTAAAGCAGCTTCCCCATCGCAGTCCGCGATTGTCGTATAGTAGACAGAATCATTGCATGTGGAGCCAAGCAGTCTGACTTGTCCGAGACAGTTGCAAACTCTGCGAGGACAGTTGCCAAGACATTACCATTCGCTCTTTTCTTCAACCCACCTGTCTCTACTCGGTCAACGATTTCGGTCGCCCCGTTGACTTTCTCTCAACATGCATTCGTTCATGCTCCGTTCTTTTATCTACTCGCTATGTTTGCTCCCAACTGCTCTCGCTTTCCGGATCCCATTCTCTGTTCACACTTCTACTAATAACATCCATTTCACGCGACAATCATCCTCCAATACTGTTCTACCTGTTGGGAACACACAGAATGCATTCTACTTCACAAATATCACCCTTGGTGATCGGACAATATCGGTTATGCTTGACACCGGAAGGTAGGCACTCACCGGATGGCAAGCCGACTTCTTCATTTCTTTGCCCACCAGCTCGGATCTATGGGTAACCGGTTCTGTATCCAATGCACAGGATACTGGTAAATCATTGACTTTGTCTTACGCAGTCGGAAACGCTGCTGGTATGTTTCAATGTGTTGCAGAGTAGATAGATACTTACTCTCACGAAAAGGCGACATTTTTACTGCTCCTTTCTCGATGGGTGGTTATAGCGTCGATAACCAAGCATTCCGTTAGTCTTTTCGTTATTTATTCCGTCCGCGCTAAACATTACTTCAGTCCTTGTGGCGAATACATCGACATTTTCCACCAATATCCACTCTGAAGGGTACGACGGTCTCATAGGTCTCGGGCCTAATTCAGGTTCCTCCATATACAAGAAACTCGGCAGTGACACGGGTAACAATGCCATCAATCGAATATTCCAACAGAATTCATCTTCAGCGGATGACTATATCACCCTCAAGCTCAGCCGTCGTGGTGATCCAGCCAGCAACATCACTGGGCAGTTCACCATTTCAGAGATTGTCCCGGGCTACGAGAACATAACGTCCATGCCACAACTGCCGATCGAGATGGTATATAAAGTAACAAATGAAGATCAACACTGGCAGGTGCTCACGGACAAGGATGTTGGTGTCATTGGACCTGACGGCCAACCAATACAAATCAGTTCTATTGTACCAAAGGCACCTAGCGGACGACTAGTTGCAGTTCTCGACTCGGGATTCACATTACCCCAGGTGCCGCGATCCATGTCAGATGCTATCTATGGGCGCGTCCAGGGTGCAGAATGGTCAGTGTCCCAACAAGCATGGCTCGTTCCGTGTGGACAGGTGATCAATGTGACATTCTCATTTGGTGGAGTCTCGTATCCCGTCCATCCCCTCGACGTTTCTTCTAGCGACTTTGGTGTCACCTTTTCGAACGGTAACCCTGCTTGTCTCGGAACAGTACGTGTTGCGCTTTCTTTTGCTACCTTCTCAGCGAGCACAGACTAAGTCCCAATCAGTTCCAACCTATTAGTTCCGCATTCAGTTTACTTGGCGAGTATGACATGATCCTTGGCATGGCATTCTGTGAGACCTTTTTGATTTTTTTTCGAGATCAAGTCCGTCAACTTATGGAATATCACAGTACGCAATACCTACAGTCTGATCAACTTTGGAAATCTCGTCAAGGGCGGCTCCAACACAAACAAGCCGTATGTGCAAATGCTACCACTTACTAACGAAGCTGCCGCCGTGAACGACTTTATTCAAGTACGGACGAACGGCCAGAACCTCATCGACTCGTCTCAATACGCCCTTTTACCTGCTTCACAAGGCCAACACTCACCCGAATCCGCCGAAGAAAAAAAGCACATATACGAAGAGAAAGTATTGAGTCGATGGCCTTACATACTTGTCGGCTGCCTCGCTTTCGCTCTGCTCATACTTGGCTGCTGTATATGGAGGTGTTGCAAGCGGCGGCGACTAAGAAGAAAACAGGCACAGCAGAAGAACGACGAGATTCTTAGCACATCCTCTACCAGGAAAGTTGGTCCGTACTCGCAGCTGCACGACTCGCAAAGTACGGCAACTCTTGTTATGCAACCTATGCGAGCGTCCACGCTCGAATTTAAAGCCGATTATGGCAAGGACGCCTTTGCACGGAGCCCATGACCATATTTTTATAGCTATCTTGACAACAGTTGGTATTACCGACTTTCCAGTGGGTAGATTCAAGGGCGGGAAGTTCAGAGTGGATTTGTCAGATATAATATGTCGTCAAGGACATTGCAAAGTAGCTGGCTACTTGGTGGCCTTTTTGCAGAGATTTGTATCTGCTATATGTGTTGGGGTATACCCAGCTAGCTTTTTAACGACATGGGTATTGAGAAACCACATCCGTTTCCTGTAATGTGTCAAAACTTTCCTCCAGCTAGCTCAATGAGACGAAACTAGAAACTAAAAATGAACAGCCCTTCTAAGGGATTCAGGTGACACAGGCCCATGAGAAGGAAAAGTCGAAATGCTATCGAAAGTCGGCTTATAACATCCAATTGTATACAAGCAATGAGCTGTACTTGCAGGAAAGTAGATGCGAAGAGCATCCCCACTAGAGAAGCAACAATTTTCATTTCTGTCCCATCGCTTCAGCTTATTCACTACTCCGGACTTCCCTTCCTCTGTTATGTATGGGGTTGTAATGTGGGGACCATGAGATGGAGCGCATCGAGTGTGACTTCAGCAGCTCATCTTCGCAAGATTATGCAAGTCTATTAAGCACAGTATGATGTAAATACATAAGATGCATAGAATGTAGTGCAATGCAGAGAAAGATATCCACGTGTACACACCTACTGTCTCGAAATTCAAAATTCGGCAGAAAACTGGTACAATAAATAATTAGCCTCACCTCATATGGTAGGAAGAGGTGCAAACAAACTCACATTAGCGGGCGGGATAGAGGACACAATGTGTGATGGGGACACTGGACCAACCATTGATCTCGTCCGTCGATGGGGAAGAAACGTCGAAGTAGAGAGTTTCTGCGCACCGGCCGCACTTACGCCCTTAAAATTGAATTTTTCCTCCACTCCACGTGAAGGCATATGCAACATTTTCTTCTCCTCCCCTGAACCAATATGAAGTAATTCAGTGGAAGATGACTCCAGAAATGTAGAACGATCCATTGAGGTCTTTGGTCGTGAAATGACTCGCCCAGGAGTCCGTACCTGCACTTGTGCACCCCCATCCAGTCTGTCACTTGCACCTGATACACGCAGTACTAGGTCTCTATCCGCTGGCACCACAGCCCCAGGCCTCACGTTCAAATATCCGTTCTCTGTGGACGATGCTGTGGTATCAGGCGATTCTGTTCCGCACCGGAAGCGAGCAGCTTACTGTCTGTCTCTATATCCGTCTCATGCGCGAATTTACAGTCGTCGCCGTATTTGCAGTAGCCGGCCATAAATGCATCGCATGTTTTTCCTGTGAATGATGGGAGTCGTTAGACAGCCTATGACAAATAACTGGCTTCGTGGCATGGGAGATGACTCACTTTCGCCACTCATCATGACTCCGCCACCAATTACCCTCCACGTTATGGGATGAAAGTCCTTCGTCCTATCCACATCGTGCTTCGGTGCTGAAGACTGGACACGGTGGTGTCCATTGGCATTGCTGTCATCGAGAACGTACAAGTTTGATTGCTGCGACTTCTTCGATTCCGAATCATGTATACTATAACGCTCGATCAATAAGACCAGAATCACAATAACAAGTCAAACTTACAATGTGCATTTATCCCCACTGGAACACTTCCCAGTCGCTGCATAAAATCGACAAGGTTTCGCTAAATCCAGAAAAGGAAGGAATTCCGTTAGAGGGATCAGGGTAAAGCAGGATGCATTGCAATTGTTTACATACTTTGATAGGCAAATGGCTTGCGCTTCAGCTGATCCTGATATGAGGACACCGACTGTATATGGGACTGTGCAAACAACGGTGGGACTGGAGAAATTCCTCCATACCAGTCAGCAGTAGCATTCAGCCAAGTGAGATAGGACATCCAATCTGGGAAAGGTGTCCCTGCAACTCCTGCCGGGTCGCGATAAGGAGCTGCTAGGCTGGGTCGACGTGACGAGATTGAGATTGAGGACACGGGAGAGCCAGAGGAGCCATTGTGATTTAAGGCTTCGAGTGCATTGTGGACATCCCGATCGAAGGCACATGCGTGAGTGGAAGACATCTCGGAATCACGGTGGTCATCAAAGATCGCGTAGTCTACGCCTACAGTACTTAGAAGTGGGGATTCGTGTGGACCAACGGAGACAAGTGCCGTGGTGCAAGATGATGGCCACGGGTAAAATGGGAGTATGTGTGGATTAGGGGGGTAATAGGGCGGTGGTTGTTCAGGAGAAAAGCCTGGGAACGGTGATCAAAATATCATTATTATTAGCTTTCACCTGAATTTCTGGCAGCGGTTAACTGACCGATATTTTGTATTACTGGAAATTGAGATTTGTTGGTGTGTGAGACGTCTGCAGGAGCACGTTAGTTGACCAACAAATGACATGACGCGAACCATCGCTCAGACCTGCTTTGATGATGTGAGAGAAAGGACAAGAGAGGCCCCTTCGGCAGTACCCTGCATGGTAAAAACGACAGGCGATCGCGCTGTGCTTGCGGACAGGATCACTCCCGCGATTTCTCGAAGACATGTCTTGGTTGACGCTACGTGCTGAGCTTGACGATCCTTGTTCGCGTCAATACTGAATGACAAGCGTGAACGACAGATATTCACCTTGCTTGATGGGCACTGCACTTGGAATTTCTGCAATGCAACCCATCGCGACGGACGTTCAGCCAACGCGCAGTTGCGTCAAGAGTGGGAGGAAGAGACGTCAAAACGGGCAGTTAATAAAGTCTACGGTCCTCTTTGTGTTCTTATCGCACAAGAAACGATGGTGCGCGTTTGGAACAGATAGTTTTCAAAAAGTGAGAACGCGGATTGAACCAGCGGTACACGGTATCAAAAGGGAAAAATCACGTACCGTTGACGTCCTTGGTAGGCTTACTTATGAATCATGAAGTGATATCGACAAGCAAGCCTAGCAAGGTGACAATGGAGTTCCGAAACCGGTCTAGTGCCGAGGCCCAGCAGTCATATCTATGTCACCGATCGCGCCTCTGGGGACAGAACTGAACAACTATTCACAACGGCACTCGACCCTTTGCTTCTGAGATTATAACTTTCTTATTCATGCGTTCATGAACTCCAGCTGAGTATGGACAGTACGTCCACATCCACTGGATATAAACGTCTTTGTGCACCAGGAGGGAAACAAGATCTAGGTGCATGTGGCCTGGCAGGTCTAAATTGGTCCTAAACAATAAGGATGAGTTTGGCAACGTGAAAAAGTGGGGCACTTTCACCGGTCTCACTCAACAACTTTGATAACTCCGCGAGGGTCCACTATGACAATTGTTCAACCAGTCACTCATTTTTGGTTGTGAACCTTCCATACGTACCTTATTTTTGTTGTTGTGCACGAATGTTGACTTGGTGCACACGAGGCACTAACTGTAGCGATGTCTCGACTTGGTATGGGCACGTCCTCATTTTCGGACGTTTTAGTCGCATGGCACGGAGGATTGGCTACAGAACGGTGTTCATTGACGGGCACGAGTCCAATCTCGAATAGTACAAAGCCAACTGGGACAAGCCAGCCGCTTCAACAACAAATGCAAGTTACGTTATACAAACGGTGCAAACAAGGGGGGATGTTTTTATGAAACTACATTCTGGTCTCGCAAAACAAGTAGAGGGGTACGCTCTGTTGGCACCACCGGGGTGGTGGGGGTTGACGGATCAACGACTTCATGAGTCTCCACCGCTACGTCGGTTGACGCACCGAGGGACTTGGAGTGTGACCAAGGTTGAGTAACGTCGGCTTTGCATACAGGGCACTGAAAATAAGAGGTTGTCAGGTCGGAATGCCACACATGCCACTCGCAGCGAAATGGCTCACGAGTTTTTTGCGGTTAATAAGCCAACTATCGATCTCGTCGAGGTGGAAGATATGATGACACGGGAGTTCGCGAACACGATCGCCTTTTGCAAATTCGGAGAGGCAAATAATGCATTCTTGTTGGCTCTCATACCAGGGTAGTGGCGGATCACAATCGGCTTCATGGGATGAAGAAGGGTGTGAACCACCCGACTCGAGATCAACGGCGCTTGACGGCAACGGGGGTTGGGGTACGCTTCCTTCATGTTTTTCCCATGCGGTTCCGTTCCAAACTTTCCACGGAAAACTCTTGACAAGCTGTTCAGGGGCTCGGTCGCGTTGCGCTGCCCGAGCCATGCGTACACGGTGGATGAGAAGGGTGATGAAGGTGAGACAAGAGGGAAGAAACAGAATGATAACAAAGGTCAAGATGGGCCTGTTATACAGTCATCAGAAGTCCTCGCACGAGGATGCATGATACGAACGAATACCATTCCCATGCTGAGTACTCAGTAGTGATCAAAAGTGAAAGAGTCTTCAAGCCAGCATGAGATGTCGTCGAGGAGTCGATTAAATCAATTAAATCTTTGTAGTCTGCATATCTGATATAGGTAGAGGCAATAGTGACATCGGATGCATCTCCTATGAAGCCTGAGACGGGGGTATGTGATGTGAGGGAATACAACGGACCTTTACTGTACATATTGATGAGTGTGTCAGGGAGGCCGCTGATGTCGGGGTCTTCACCGCCGACGACAACGGCTCTTGCTCCTAGGCGCTGTGCCTCTCTGACCTGAAGGAAACGTGAGTCAATGGGACAAGGAAGTACAAATGAAGGAGTGTGCCTTGTCGACGAACGGACAATGGCCACGTTGGACGAGGGCAATCCAAGACTCCGTCGGATCGGGATGGTGATCACCAGATTGACAAAGAATAGGACATCCAGAGTTAGAAAGTTCGGCATTAGTGGAGGTATCGTTTGGGGGACATTGACTAGTAAAGGATGACAACGGAATGACGTATCCGAGGAGAGGATTCTCGAGAGTTGGGCCAAAGGTGGCAGGACGAGAGTGGAACGTGAGAGGGGGGGAGCGATCAACGACGGAGACGGAGCTTTCTGCGCCCCATACCCAACCCCATAACCAGCTTCCCTCCACTGACGTTGCAGAAAACTTGCCGACGAGGGATGAATGAACCCGTACTGCACACACTAGGACGATCAGAAAAGCTAGGACGGAAGCGCGGACCATGTTTCAGGCCCTTTCATGAAGTGGTTGATAGCAATAATGACGGGCACAGAGAAAGGGATGCAGGAATTCCTAGTACTGGCTACGCTCGTTCTTGCGGTCGCCTCGTGGGCCACATGAGACTGACGAGGAGAGATGATTATGTCATCATCCGTCCTTACCCGGAAATTACCGGCCAGGTCTGCATTACGCCCCGTTGCTGGGAGCCGAGCAGTGCGTGTTGTTGTGCGTGGATGCCATGCCAGTCCCGAGAACAGCATCGGATGGATCCCAACAGAGATATGATCCGCTGCACAGTCCTACCATCCTAATCAGATTTAAATCAGTCTCCTAGACGTCCATTTCGCCCAGGCCGCCATCGCCTGTCACTGCCACCCTCCTGACGTTGCCGGCCTCCTGGCCCTGAATGCAGCATAGCGTGTGATCTTGGTCCTCTGGGTATATATTCTAGCACGTACTTTGCTCTGTGCAAGGCGCTCACTCTCATCTCTTCCAATCATCTCTCCAGTCCTTTAAGTGAAGTATTCATCAAAATGGACCCAATCCACCTACCAGAATATGAGCCATCTACACCAGCGCCAGATTACTCTTCAAGGCCCTTGCCTGGCGAACGGTGCATCGAAAGGACACCCAAACAAACAATCTCCCACCAAGGACAGCTGTCATTTACCTATCAGGAACATGGGATGTCTCTCACTCTTCGTGGCTGTCGGGAGGAGGGGAGTGTTCCAACTTTTGGTCTCTGCAGTACGGTCCACGGCGAGTTTGAACCCATAGACAGAGAAAAAATTGTTTCTATCACCGTCAAGGTTCGTGCTAAATCCTCGTCCTGTCGATCTCTTTCAAATATCCGATGTTAAATCAGCTCGAAGGCCGCGTCGTGATTAAAAATCGGTCCCGTATATCTTCGTCCCTACTCTTTTCCAGGTATCGTACTCTGTGGGAGAGTGACAGTGCAGAGACGGTTTGTCCTGGCATTTTGCCACTATCGATGGCATTTCCTGCACATTACTTGGATTCCCATACCGGACGTGATACGCGATTGCCTCCTTCCCTTTCGATCTCACGACCGCGGCGCGCAGCAGTGATATACTCACTGACCGTTACCGTTCGGAAGAAGAGAGGTCTGTTCTTCTGTATGAGGTCTCCAAGGTTGGTGGTAATTTACCCAATTTGAATGCGCTATAGCTGACAATTCGTGAAGGGAGGTGTCGATCATCGCCGACTTGCGATATAGTCCACGAGTACGACCACCTCGACCCTCTCCCATGTATTTTTCTGCGTTAAAGCAATCCCCTGATGAATGGCTGGAAAACGTATGGTCTATAGAGGGATGCCCACTACAAGCCGAAGACAGTCGGACCCTTATGGTCCAGTGCCATGTAGGTCACCGTGTGTCGACACCGCGAAACTATTCATTGATTTGTACACCTAGCTGTTCCTCCCGTCAGTGCGGGTATTTTCAGTCTCGGAATGCATACCCTTCCACCTATCACTATGTGGCTCGACCACATCTCTGCAAAGCATGTTGAAATCCCTCGCTCCAGATCGGGTTGTGGAAGAGGAAGCTTACAATGATCCTATACACGTCTTCGTGGTACGCCAAACAATCGTGCACACGGATCAGGGAAAAGCGATACATGAAGAGATCCTTGGGAACGCCGAGCTGACAACAAGCGAATTAACGGTGCTGGATGCGCCACTTCCAGAAGATGCTATGTTCAGAAGCTGGAACGGCCAATTGCGGTGCGAGAAGTCCATCACATGTAGCGGTTTCACCACATCAGTTTTGGAAGTTAAGGTTAGTTGATGTGCTACTGTCTCTGAACCTGAACTAAGACAATGTTCCTTCTCCCTACTATGCAGGACTTTGTCGTACTGTCTTTGGTCCGCCAGCTTGGCTCCACAAAGTCGTTAAAGGCCAATCTCCGCCATGACATTCCGATACGCATAGTCACCCATCCCTATGTGGACCGATTATAGGTCCCTAGTCCCCACGTGCCGCCCACCATCTATCATGCACGCACGCACGCAGTATGCTATTCAATATTGTAATGACTCCGCATGGGCTTTGTTTCATCTATCTAGAATCCGGCGTTTAAGTTATAAGTTAAGATATAGCTTCTCGATAAGTCTTTCCACTGTCCCACTTGTATTTCTATGCCATGCGTTTGCACATTACTTTAGCTTGATATAATACATGTACAATGTCATGCCCTTTTTGTCCTTACACCGTACTAGTTGAACTAATCAAGAATGTTGCAGGAATGTAATAGAATAATCTGAGGTGCAGTGCTGGGCGCCGGATAGAAGCAGTGCTGCATAGTCTTGGCTACAGCATTAAGGCCTGGGGCCACAAGTACTGGTGCACTGACAATGTATTACAACGGTGTTCACAGCAACTGGGTGGCAAGGGGTATGTATCATTTTACGGCCTCCTTAAATACCGTTACTACCTCCCCGGCCATGATGCGCCATCCTCCATGACTCGGAATCCAACAGTCTGCCTCAAAACGGAAAGTCTATGCAGCCCTCCCACACATTCTGGTATCACTCGATCGCAGCGGGACTCGAGGAGACGGTGGTGCATCATGTAACGGGCAAGGCGGAATGTCGGGCGTGACCGAGTTACCGAAAGAGAGAGATCAGAGTAAGAGGATCTTCCAAGCCCGAGTACTGGCGTTGAAACTACAAGGAGACCGATACAACGCTACGTGCGGCATACCGCACGCTTAGGTAAGCAACTATGTAGTTTTTAATCTAAGTATCGGTACGTAGCGTTTACTTGAATACATCGGTACGGTATCTGCAGTAAAGTGTCCGATAATAAAAAGGAATAAAAGAATATAGTATGCTACGAGAGATTCTGTTGTGGGAAGTGTGAGGGATGGTGTTGGCCATAACCCTCACATTATCCCCTTTCTGAGGGACGATCTCACGGATCGAGATGAACGGCTGGGCGCGAGACGCGGCCAGAGCAGGTTGTGGTCTGAGGTGGCGGTTCATACTCAGAACGCAAGTTTTGACGTGCGCGGGGAGGCGACAGGGAGCGAGGGCGTGCAGGAGGGACTGCAGAGGGAATAGAGGGCGTGGGAGAGTCCGTACCAAATCCTTCTTGATGCCTACTCGAGGGCAGAGGTGACTCGGATGCCACGACCATGTGCGGAGTCTGGGACTCGAACACCGAGTGCGGATCTGCTAGAATGAAAGAGCGCGTGAGTTCTATTGTGTGGGGCTGTACAGCACACAGATGACGTCTATGGTAATGGTCTAAAAGTTCATTGTAAGTACGTGGAATGTCTGATAAAGGGATCCAAGAGTTTTCTGAATCTGGTAAAGAACGGAAGTGAATGAAATATTCGAAGCGGTGACCAATACGACGAGAATCTAAAATCTTATCAATAGAAAGTGCCAGGTCCTCGGCGAGTGTGAACGGTTCAGGGTCCGTGTGTGTGTGAAAATCGGAAGGGTCCTTGTATGGTTCTAAAAGGGAAATGTGGAAAATGGGGTGGAGACGAGTAAGGTACGAAGGGAGATCTAGTAAATAGGAGGACGAGCCAATCTTGCGAACAACTCGATAAGGGCCAAGGCAGCGATGGTCTAGTTTGTCGGATGGGCATGTAGTCTTGATATTGCAGTGGAGTAACCAGATAAGTTGATCAGACTTGAGTTCTGGTGCTGGGAGCTGTTTTTTGTTGAAATGTTGTGCTTGTTGTTGTTGTGCATGCTTGAGCTCAGCGTGGAGCTCTGCATGAATTTGTTTGAGTCGAGTGGCGAGATTGGTGGCTGCAGGAACTGTCGATCATTCTGTGAGTAGTGGTTCAAAGGTCGGGTGATGTCCATAGTTAGCATAGAATGGGGTTTGATGTGTTGACGCATTCTTGAGGTTGTTGAATGCAAATTCTGCAAGCGGTAAGTAATCTACCCAGTCATCTTGTTGATATGAGCAATAAGCTCAGAGATACACCTCAAGCGTCTGATTTGAGTGTTCTGTCAGACCGTCAGTCTGCAGGTGGTATGCTGTTGATGTATCTGTACTGATTTGGAGTAGTGAGGTTAGTTCTTTCCAGAAATTCGAGACAAATATTGACCCATGATCAGAAACGATTGAGTCAGGTAACAAACTAGAGGCAGGAAGGGCGCAGCGACTCTGTGCTCACCTGGAGGTTTGTGCTTGAGTTAGAAGAACGAGTATGTTGCTAGTAGAGTAATCAAGTGTCGAAGGACCTGATTACTCAGTAGAGATGAGAGAATATATGATTCGAACCTAGGGAATGACGCCCTAGGAGTACAGTATAGTATATCACGTATACTAATGTACATGGTCTGTGCGCACGGAGAAACTCCGGAGCATTGTAACTACAACTACTACTTATGGAAGAAGTGAGTTTCTATCTGGGGATAGATCGTTGTAGAACATGAAAGAAGGATACCGATAGAACGGTTCCATGTGATTCCCGGGTATCTGTGATAGCCGGTCACGTGCGTAAGTAATCGTTTAACCCTAAAACGATGAAAGGATATTGGTCAGACAATGTGACCTAGAGGCAGGATAGTCATCCTGTCAACACTCCCCCTCGCTTTAGACTGGTTCAATAAAGACCAAGTAACAAGCGATGATGGTCATGTTTCTGCCAGGTTAGATTCTTAGTCATGGAATCTGCCCTTTGATGGTCGGTGGACACATAGTCCAATTTGAAATCTCCGTTTTCGATAGACTCTCGAAGCCAATAGTACTTTATATTGATGTGCTTCGAACGACCCTCAACGACTGGGTTGTTTGCCAAATGAATGGAACCCTTATTGTCGCCAAAAAGAATGACAGTGGTGAAGCGAAGATGGGATTCCTGGAATAGAGTGGTAATCCACTTGATCTGTTGTCCGGCGTCGCATAAGGACATATACTCTGCTTCAGTAGAGCTGAGTGCGACTGTCGGTTGTCTTCTGGATCTCCAGGAAATGAGATTGCGTCCTAGAAACATGGAGTAACCGGAAGTAGAGCGATAAGTCTCCTTATCTCCAGCCCAGTCTGAGTCGGAATAGCAATCCAGAGATAACTCGCTCTGGAAATAATGGATAGATAAGTCCTTCGTTGACGAAAGGTACTTGACGATATGCATCGCCTTGTCCAAATGTTGCTGTGTCGGATTAGACATGTACTGCGACATACGAATGACGCTAAATGCTAAATCCGGACGAGTTCCGAGCATGACATAGAGGAGAGATCCGATAACCTGCTGATACTTTTGTCGAAGAGCTGGTGTAGCGGTATATCCGGAAGGGATAGGAGTAGGGACATAACCACTTGGAAGTGGTGTCCGCACACTTCGGCATTGTTCCATTTGAAAGCGCTTGAGCACCTTCTGGACGTAGGGATGTTGGTGAAGGACCATGGTCTTATCCTTTCGATTTCGTGAAATCTGGATGCCAAGATATTCTTTCACTTCTCCCATATCTCGTACTTCCCATATCTTCATGAATGCTTCTTTTCTGTCTCTCAATAATTTAGCAGAAGATGAAAGGAGGAGAACGTCATCGACGTAGATGACAAAAATGACTAGGCCTTGTTTAGTCTTGTAGACATAAACTCCCGCGTCTGATTTGGTTCGATAAAAACCTAGCTTAACTAGGGATTTGTGAAGTTCTTTATTCCATGCTAATGCTGCTTGCTTAAGGCCATAAAGCGCGCGCAAAAGACGATAAACCTTGTTTGTTGTTCCCGGAGTTACGAAACCTTCTGGTTGTTCCATATATATTTCTTCGTCAAGCTTTCCATAGAGGAATGCAGTCTTGACATCGAGGCAGTGAGCCTCCCAATCCTGAGAGCAAGTATAGGCCATGAGCAGTCGTACTGTCTCAAACCTTGCGACAGGAGAGAAGGTTTCTTCGTAATCTTCTCCGTAAATTTGTGAAAAGCCCTTTGCTACTAAGCGAGCTTTGTATCTTCCGTCCGACTTTCTTGCAAAAACCCAACGACATTTGACGGGTTTACGATCAGGGGGACAATCTACTAGAGTCCAGACGTGTCGATCATTGATAGATCTAATCTCGTCCTTCATTGCTTCCTTCCACTTATCTTGTTCTTCCTTTGGTAACCGAAGAACGTCCTTGTACTGCTTGGGTACCTCCGAAATCGCCTGTGCCAAAAGATAATGAAGAAAACCAAAACCTTGCTCATGAACGAGACTATTGACGTCTCCCCCTTCTTCAGAAGGTGGTAGGGGATTGCGATCCTCGTACAGATCGTCAATGTTCGGTCGTTCTGGCAATTGCGGCGGATTTTCAAGATTCCTTTCCCAATCTCTTTCTGACTCCCTTTCGACCTGTACTGGTGGTCGATCTCCGTAAACACTGTTAGGAATTACCCTTGGAACAGGTACGCGAGCTGATCTGCGTAATGCAGAAGGGGCAGGAGGATAAGATGGGTCAGGTGCTTCGGTTGGATGTCTTTCGAGGAATGGTGGAAGATTTCTATCAAGAATTGGTGGTATGAATGATGGAATGGGACGAGGTTCGTGTCTTCTTCTTCCGGGAAAACCTTGACTAGGGGTTTCTCTCGCTGGTGGAGATGGTGGAGGAGACGGTTGTAAATGAATGGGGTTTGGGATTCGTATTCGACCCAAACGTTCACGTCTTGAAGGTAAGGCAGGTGAAGAAGGTCCTGGTGTTGGACCTGGTCGCTCAGGTTCCGGAGAATCTGGTTCTTCTTTATCTGAATAATCCTCTACTGTAACAGGAGGTGGACGCTGCCTGAGTTGGGGTGGACTCGGAGTTGGAGGCCTGGGTGGATTGTCGTTATTAAAATCTGGTGTGGGTGGTCTAGGACCTGGAGCGGGATGATCAGTCTCGCTTCCATCCTGATCGTCGGAAGAGTCCTCTGAGGGACCGGATGCCGGGAGAGGTATATCGATTTTGTCTCGTAACTTCTCTACGGGACAGTTGGGAAACACATTCTCGACGAATGTAACAGTGGTGGAAATGTATATCGTTTTATTCTGGCGTAGGAAGATGTATCCTTTCGTCCCTTCTGGGTAACCAAGGAATAACATTTCTTCTGCTTTTGGAGAAAGTTTGTCTTTTCGCTGATCCTTCGGTATGAAGACGAAGGCTAGACATCCAAAGACTCGAAGATAAGAGACGGTAGGCTTCTTCTTCAAAAAGAGTTCAAATGGTGTCCTCCACTGTACACGTCGAAGTGGAGTGCGATTGTAGACGAATACTGCAGTGAGTAAAGCGAAGTTCCAATAGCGCTTGGGTAAACAAGCTGCATGACGTAGGACTTCTTCTTTTTCCATTACGGTTCTGTTAAAGCGCTCTGCTCGACCGTTTTGCTGAGGAGTATCAGCGACTGATAACTGATGAGTTATACCTTTGGAGAGTAGAAACTCCTTGAAGGTAGTCGCCATAAATTCCCCCCCTCGGTCGGAACGAACCGATTTAACAGTAAAGCCAGATTGTCGTTCTGCCCACGAAACCCAGTCAATGAAAGACTTGGCGGTGTCGCTCTTCGCACGAAGCAAAAGAGTAGACCCATAGCCACTAAAGTCATCAATGATTGTGAGGCAGTAAACATGACGATAATACGATTCCGTAGGAAACTGTAAAAGGTCCATATGGATTAATGCAAGAGGTGTCGTCGCTCGAGTCCAAGAAGGAGAGAACGGCCGGTTATGCATTTTGCCAATGAGACATTCGCCACAGGGAAAAGGTTTAGGTTGAGGTGGTATGTGATCAAGGCCAGTGGTATGGCTGGGAATCTTCCGCATTACCTGATCACTAGGATGGCCAAACCTTGAATGCCAAAGTTTATACACGTCAGAATACTCGACGGTAAAAAGAGATAAGAATGTGTTGATATTCTTGTTGTCCAAACACGCTAGAAGAGCCAATCTTGGATCACTTTTCCCAATCGGTTTTCCTGTAAACCAGTGAAGATTGGAGCCGCGAAACACGTGAGTGCCTTCGAGGAAGAGTCTTTTTCGTGTGTCGTAGATTCGAGTGTGGGTCTTGTCGCCTTGAAAGGTGTAGCCCAGTCCGGTGGTTAGGGATGGTATGGAAAGGATACGTTTCGCTCCTGAGGGCGAGTAAAAGACATTTCGAAGTGTCCGTCGTTCCTGTTTTCCATTCAGTGTAACTGTAAAAGAAACAGTCCCAATACCCGGAAAGTATATCTTTTCACTACCAGCAGTGCCCACTGGTATTGGTCGCTTGAATTCGACATAGCTAAGGAAATCCTTTCTGAAGGGAGTGGAGTGACTTGTTGCTCCTGAGTCCATTAGCCATAAATTGTCGTCCTTTTCTTTTCGTCGTTGATGACATCCTTCACAGTCTGACATGTAGGCGTAAAAACCTGCTGCGCCATAGCAGTCAAAATCGTATTTGACAGGTGCATTTGGTCCGTTGTTACAGGAAGCGTTATAAGGGTCTTTATAGGTTCTAATACTATTCCAGACTCTATCACGCTCCATCTCCTCTCAAACCTTAGTTCAAATAGCGAGAGAAGAACATTGAGCTGATGAGGGGAACGTATTAGACCAACCCGTTTCCGCTATAGTGGAACTTGCGTACGCTTGTCCGACTGAAGATTCGTCGTCAGACGTATAAGGCTGCGCTTGCGCCTCATTGATTTCTTGGTTGGAAGCTTTCTGCTTCCCCTTCGCCTTATCTGAGGGGGCCTTGCCTCCTCCTCCCTTTCCCTTTCCTTTCCCCTTCTTTTCCTTCTTCTTTTCCTGCGTCTTTGGTAGGTTAACGGTAGGAGGTCTCCCTCCTTCCCAATGATCCTCCGTGCGATGTCCCTTACCGCACTTGCGACACTTCGGTCGCTGGTTCTGTTGCGCATGCTGGGTAGAGGTACCCGCAACGTTATCGGTCGTCCTAGGAAGTTGTGTTCTTCCGTGGCGACGTAAGTATTCTTCCTTGATACGTGGAAGAATTGCGTCAACAGTCAGGGTTTGCCCTTGTTGACCGGCTGGTAAGGTTACTGGGAGTGTAGCGAGCGTGGACGTCGCAAAGTTCTCCCATTCAGATGGGAGGGCAGCCATGATGATCATGGCCCACGCTGACTCGGGTAGAGGCATACCGTTCGAGGCAAGAAAACTGAACGAGTTATTGATCTCTGTGATCTTGGGGAGTGGATCCTCCCGACCGCTAATCGAGATCTTCATGGCGTGCTTAAACTGCACATAAACTCCGGCTGCGCCGGGTTTTCCATAAGTGTTCAGTAATGACTCCCATACCTCATGGGAAGTTGCAAACCGGTCCATTTCGATTTGGACGATCGGTTTACAGTGACCCATTATGGCTCCTAGAGCCTTCGAGTCGAGAGCGTCCCATGCAAGCTGGTCAGCAGTTGGTGCTGGTGCAGGCTGCCCAGCTGCGACTGCTGCTGATGGAGGTCTAGTGGTGGTTCCGTTGACTACCAGCCATGTTCCTTGTACGCGTAAAAAATTCTTGATTGAGATTGCCCAGATTGGGTAGTTGGTGGTGTCGAAAATTGGGATGTTTTTCATAAAACCGGCTTTTTCGTCTGCCATTGCTACAAATCGTGTAAGAGCAATAATTCAAAGAAAGAATCGTCCGTATCTGGAATCATGACAAAGGGTCGAGGAATGACAACTGGAGGCGCTACCACTGGGATGACTCTAGGAGGAATCCTAGGTCTAGGAACTATAGGTCTTACAACCGGAGTTGGATCCGGAGGCCTAAGTTCAAAAAACTGTCCTAGATCATAGTCGGGACAATAGTGGTAATTGGGGAGTTGGATCCCCAACGACTCCAAGTTAGCTATTTCCAAGAGTGAAACAGGAAAAACCTCGTAAGGAAAATGTATCATAAGGTACGAGGGATTTGAGAAAGTATGTAAAGAGACCGTTGATAAGTCCAAGATATCGTCGTAAACCCTTCCTCCTCCGGAGTATGGCTGCTCGATCCAAACAGGGCTTGGATAGGTGTAATGGAGGACCATGTTGAAGGCTCCTTCCATTTCCCTGGGGTCGACTCTAAGAGATGTAGTCAGAGCCATCAGCTTCCGGTGCAGGAAGGAGGTTGATTCTACAAAGGTCTTGTTGCCAAGACGTGAGTCCATAAGGATGCTGCACTGTGCAGTTCCCTGGCCACCAGGCAATTCCATAGACCGGTGAGAGAGACTCGGCCTCGAGAGAGTCCAGAGTGGCTTGAACCCTAGGATCAGACCGTGCGTTGACGACCTGTGAAAGCCAGAGACCGATGCGAGCGTCAGGCTGTTGGTCCAGGCACGAGGGTAAGTAAGGGCTTTCGTTTGAAGCTCCTTTCTTAAAAGCTCCCCTAAAGTGTGACTCGAGGTACTTGTTCCAGGCGTGGACGGCAGGAACTGCTCCTCTAAATGGTCTAGGATCCCAAAGAGGGTGAACCCAGATCGAGTTTGGTGAGTACTCGTCGGGGTGTGTGTCGATCCAGAAGGCTGGGATAGTGAGTAACGAGGGGTCTTCATCGTTCAAGGCGGGTAAATCGAAACCCCAGAAGTTGGCGATGCTGTGAGGAGTAGAATACCTCGTTAGCTTAGCCGATGGTGCCTCATAGGAACCGTGGAAAAGCCAATGGATTTCCATAAAAGGGTTTTCGGGCGCCGAGAAGGAAGAGGTGATAAAGGGAAGGGGGGACTGAGCGGCCTCGCGACAGAAGGCACGGGAGAAGATTCGGTTGGTCTTCATTCCGCCAGATACAATTCCTGCTATGAGGTAGTCTGGTTCCGTCGCGTCTACAAAGTTAGACCAGCGGAGACCGCGCCTATAAGGCACGTCCTTTGCCTTTACCCTCACTTCCTCGTCTCCTAATCCCTGCTTCTTCCTCCAATTCGCTGTCGATAGATCCGTCGAGTTGGAGATCGTCCAAACTCTCGAGGGGATGCCCGCTCTGACGTGCATCATTCTGAGTCTCTTGGACCCACGATTCTCCCTGATCGCCTGAAGAGGTGTAAAGTCCGTTCTCATGACCGAACTGGGCGGTAAGTTCCGCGAACTGGTCATCGAAGAATCGGAGATCATTTCTGGACAAACGATGTCGCATGAGAAATAGATCAAAGGGAGTAACGTCACTGAAGAGGACATGATCGGGTAGAGCTCTGCAAGGGGCATAGAACATATAAGTTCTAAAGGACTCGGCAAAGCCGATTCCGAGCCGCTGTGCAACCGAAAAGGTTCGCTGCATGTAGTACTGCTGCGGTAACCAAAAATCCGGTTGAGGAAATACGAATCGTGCGATGACCGGTAAGTAGTCATAGAAACGATTGAAATCGTAATCCTGAAAAGCGTGCATAGCCCAGTTGAAGAGCGGTGGTGCCCGATCAAAGCTTCTGGGATAACCATTGTCCCCAAGAGGGAACGGTTCCAGTCCCTGAAAAGCTGGATGGAAGTGGTGGTCCTCTGGTAGAGCGGGTGCGATCGGATGTGGAAGTGCCACTGGGGCATCTCTCCACTGGAGAAGGGATACAACGCGAACAGCCAAGTAAACCGTATAGGTGAAGAGGGGTACGACTCCGAAAGGAACGTTGTCGTTAAGCGACCAGTAGGCCAAAGCTATGGTAAGAGCGAAGGCTATATACTGTAACTCGAAAGTAACTGCAAAGCACAAGTCCGCCAGCCAGCTAAACATGATAGATTGGATTGGGGAATCGCCCGTTAGGCTGAATACAATCGTCTACCAAGTCAGAGCCTGGCGGGGCTCATAACCTAACAAACTAGAGGCAGGAAGGGCGCAGCGACTCTGTGCTCACCTGGAGGTTTGTGCTTGAGTTAGAAGAACGAGTATGTTGCTAGTAGAGTAATCAAGTGTCGAAGGACCTGATCACTCAGTAGAGATGAGAGAATATATGATTCGAACCTAGGGAATGACGCCCTAGGAGTACAGTATATATACGTACTGTACATGGTCTGTGCGCACGGAGAAACTCCGGAGCATTGTAACTACAACTACTACTTATGGAAGAAGTGAGTTTCTATCTGGGGATAGATCGTTGTAGAACATGAAAGAAGGATACCGATAGAACGGTTCCATGTGATTCCCGGGTATCTGTGATAGCCGGTCACGTGCGTAAGTAATCGTTTAACCCTAAAACGATGAAAGGATATTGGTCAGACAATGTGACCTAGAGGCAGGATAGTCATCCTGTCAACATCAGGTAGTCCATGAATATGGAAAATATGATCTAGAAACAGGTAAGCTAATTTAGGTGCATTCATTGCTTCACAACATGGAATAAAATGAGCAGCGCATGTGAGGTGGTCACATACAACCCAAATAGAGTCGTAACCATGTGATAAAGGTAATTTGACGATAAAATCCATTGTGATGGCATGCCAAGGGTGTGAGGGGACTTCAAGTGGTTTGAGTAGTCCATAGGGCTTGTGTTGAGGGGCCTTGACACAAGGACAGGTGTCACATGCCTCTACATAGTGTCAAACATATGTATTGATGCCTGGCCATGAGTAATCTCTTGTAACCAACCTGAGAGTGCAGTTTTGTCCTGGATGTCCTGCGGAAGGTTGATCATGGCGGGAATGTAATATGTCAGCACATAATGGTTTGGGAACAAAAAGTCGCCCTTTATGGAATACTAGTCCCGATTCTGTGGAGAAGTCAGGGTTACCTAGTGCGAGAGCTTCTCGCCATTCTGTGTCTTCCTGAAATGCAGTCTTGAAGCATTCAAGGAGTGTTGAGTTGTCAATAGATAATGTTGTGAGAGCAGAAACTGTTGGTTGTGGGGGAGAGTCAGTGTTCAGAGATGAGGTTAGTAATTTAGTGTGCTGAGGAGTCAATATAATTTTCTTTTGGCACTTGAGGGTGTCATCCCCCTTTTGAGGGACAAAGTCCAGGTGCTGAGATGGAGCATCTGCAACATTAGTAACACCCAGACCCCAAGTGAGTCTAAAATTAAAATCAGAGAGAAACATGGCCCAATGAGCCTGTCATCGATTGAGGACTTGTGACAACATGAAGTACTTGAGGTTATTGTGGTCAGTAATGACTGAAACAGAGTGAGGGGTGCCAAGAAGCCAGGCACGGAATTCCCGAAAGGTGGCAACAATGGCCAGAAGCTCCTTGTCATGAATCTTATAGTTGATCTCAGCAGGGGAAAGCTTCCGAGAATAGAAGGCAACAGGGTGGAGTGTTCCTGAGCTGTCAGGCTGTTGTATGACAGCTGACAGTGTGAAATCGGAGGCATCAGTAGAGACTGTGGTGGGAGTGGTAGGGTCGAAGTGTTGGAGTATGGGGGCTTGGGTGAATTTTTGTTTTAGAGTCTCGAAGGCAGTAACAGCAGGACCTGAGAAGTCAAATGTAACTGTTTTGTGGGTAAGGTTAGTCAATGGAAGGGTAAGGCAAGAGTATCCATCAATAAATCTACAATAAAAATTGGCAAAACCAAGGAAGGATTGGAGTTCTTTTACATTAGAAGGGACAGGCCAGGAGGTAATAGTGTCAAGTTTTTTTGGGTTCATTTTGATGCTGTCAGCACCAATGATATAGCCCAGGTATTCTACTTCAGGGCGATCAAACTCACATTTTGTGGGGTTAGCACAAAGCTGAGCATCATGCAATCGATCAAGGACCTTAGCCACATGGAAATCATGTTCAGCTTAGGTGCGAAAAAATAAGAATATCATCCAAGTAAACAACACAAAAAATATCTAAATAATCACGAAGGGTATCTTGAATGAAAGCTTGGAATGCAGCAGGTGCATTAGTAAGTCCATAAGGGGTAACCAAATGTTCGAAAAGTCCATGGGGGGTACGAAATGCTGTTTTCCATTCATCACCATCTCTGATGCGAATGTGGCTGTAGGCAGACTTCAAATCAATAACAGAAAAGACTTTACAACCTTGGACACGATCGAGGAGGTCCAAAATGAGTGGAAGGGGGTATCTGTTCTTCTTGGTGATAGCATTGAGTCCACGAAAATCTACACAAAGGCATAGTTCTCCAGTCTTCTTTCGAATGAATAAAACTGGGGCAGCCACTGAGGATGTTGAGCGACGAATATGACCACGCTTTAGGTTGGTAGAGAGGTGTTCTGCAAGCACATCACGTTCGGCTGGTGTGAGGCGATATAGGGGTCCGAAGGGCGGTACCTTCCCTTCTTCAAGCTCAATATCAACGTCATAGGGGCGATGTGGAGGGAGTTTGTCAAGTTCAGAAGGGGAAAAGACAGTGTCTGCCCATGGCATGAGTTTCTTAGGGAGGGACTGTAAATGGTCTGGAGATGGTGGGGATGAGTCTTCAAGTGGGTCAAGACCATCTACATCTTTGAACAAGGTGGTGGTGGTACTGAGGTGTTCCGAATGTGTGAATGGGGTAAATCAAAGTAGACACACAGCTTCCGAGTTGTTAGCACACTTTTGAAAGTGGCGTGGGTTAAGTATCTTTATATTCAGCATGGGGGAGGAGGGGGGTGATGACAAATGACCATAGCCAGTCTGCCGTGCAGAGGGCAAGAGTGTGGGAGCAGAAGGGTCCGTGTGAGGGTCAGAGGGTGGTGAGAGAGTGAAGGGCGCGCTAGGGGTGTCTGCAGACAAGTTTAGGTCAGGCACATGTTGTGCAAGCCAAAGGGAGGGGAGGGGAGAAGAGCCGGATAGACCGAGGCCTAAGCCAACAGAAGTAGTGAAGCGGAGGGTGGAATGGGAGAGGTCACATGCAAGACCGTAGCCACGCGCGGTGACAAAGGAGGGTGAGGCTGCATCAAGTCCACAGCAGTGGAGGGAAAGGGACATGTTGTCCCAGTTAATGTTGGGATTGTGTTGACGGAGCCAGTCGAGTCCAAGGATGACAGGGTATCCAACAGATACAACGGCCAGTGGCCGCATTTCAGAGTGGGTCCCGACTGTAATGTTGGTAATAATATCCTGGGTGATTAGTCCAGATGCGATTGGACGGTCGTCAACCGCCATGATAGGTATGGGGACGTCCTTGAGACATCGCAGGAGTGCATGCCGCGTGGCAAAACGCTCTGAAATGCATGAAGTAGTCGCACCACAGTCCACAAGGGCATGTGTGACTATGGGCTTGCGATCTGGGAAAGAGAGTCTAATAGAAATGAAAAAATGAGATGGTGAATGAAGGGACGTACCTGATGCAAAGATATAGTGCGGAGAGGGTCTACCACGAAGGGTATACTCGCCCGTTGTGAGACGGACATGTGTAGGTTCCAGGTCCGTTGTAGCGGCAGCATGACGTGTCCCATCATCAACCGGAGACCTTGGGACAGGAGGGTCCCCAGTTAGGCTTTTCCCGAGGATGATGGTGTCGTCCTCTTGTCCCCGTAGTGCCTCTTGGCTGCATCGGACATGTTGGGGCATGCCTCTATGAGGTGTTTACCTCCACAATACATGCATAGTTTATTTGCACGGCGGTGCTCACGCTCGGCTTGTGTGAGTGGTCCGCATTTGGTCTTGGTGGCATTGATTGCCATTGGCTCTCCTGGTGGCAGCGCGGATGTTGATGGGGTAGTTGTAGTAGCAGCGCGTGGGGTTGGAGGAGTCTGTTTTGAGTGAAAATGGTTAGTATTTTTGGTTGCATCACCAGGCTTGGCCTGACGCTTGTCCAGTTCGTTTTCATGAACCGCGTTATCAATTTCAATGCAGATTTTCACAAATTCATCGAATTTGGTAGGCTTAGGACGTACCGTAATTAATAAATCTCATACTTGGTCCTTAAGTCCTTCTCTAAACGCAGCGATCTTGGATTTATCAGTCCAATCCAAGTAGACAACGAGCTCGCGAAAGCGTGAGGCATATGTGGCGCAAGGGCCAGTTTGTCGCAGCATCTTGATCTTGCGATAAGCCATGGATTCAAGATCCGAATCGCCAAAGTGTCTGCGAAAATCATCAATAAATGCATCAAAATCGTCGAGTAAATCTGGTGTTGAGGTGCGGATGGCCTGGTACCAGGATTTCGGGTTGCCGTCCGCGAGGTAGAGGGAGAGGAACAAGGACTTTTCGAAGTCCGTTGTTATCTGTCTGCGCTGTAGATAAAGGTTGTTAGTAATTTCATCCAGGAAGGTTTCGACATCGGAAGCTTTTCCAGTGAATTGGCGTGGTTCCTTGACGCGGATAGAGCCCGGTGGGCCCGTGGGAGCCGTGGCTGGGGCTGCTGGTTGAGCTGCGGGGGGAGGTTGTGTGGATAGGGCATTGATCTGGGCTGCGAGTGTCTGCATGGTGGCCGTAATGGCTGCCTGAGAGTGGTTAGTAAACTGTACCCAGGTACCAAACCCGTTGAGCATGTTGGCCATGGCTTCTTGCCACGATTGGGTAGGTTGCGCAGCAGCGGGAGGCTGTGTGCTGGCGTTCTGCGGCTGTGGCTGCTGTTGAGCATTGTTTGAGCTGTCGCCCCAAGGATCCATAGGTAATGTTGATAGTTAGTAGTAGGTGCCGGAAGGGCAATGCTTGAGTTGAAACGGAGAGACGTACGGTTGGTCGAGAGAAAGGTTTAACCCGTGGAAGGGTTAGAGAATCCGGCCGGGATCTTGATGATTTTGGGTAGTTTCAAACTGTAACGGGCAAGGCGGAATGTCGGGCGTGACCGAGTTACCGAAAGAGAGAGATCAGAGTAAGAGGATCTTCCAAGCCCGAGTACTGGCGTTGAAACTACAAGGAGACCGATACAACGCTACGTGCGGCATACCGCACGCTTAGGTAAGCAACTATGTAGTTTTTAATCTAAGTATCGGTACGTAGCGTTTACTTGAATACATCGGTACGGTATCTGCAGTAAAGTGTCCGATAATAAAAAGGAATAAAAGAATATAGTATGCTACGAGAGATTCTGTTGTGGGAAGTGTGAGGGATGGTGTTGGCCATAACCCTCACACATCACACTAATCTCCAGTGATCCTGGTGTGTAGAAATCGCCGAAAGAAGCCTTATCCAGTACTTACGAGTCATTATGGTACCAGAATCGGGATTTGAAAGGCCTACCTGCCGACAAACCTGAATGGCCTGATGGTGGAAAGTACATATGTACCGACTGGTAATATTGGGCTCAACCTTCACTTAGTCAGCGGCTTGCAAACATGTTTCGCCTCAGTGAGCGCCTGGCGCAGCCACGGTAGGTTTCTCGAGATAAACAGATTAGGAGAGAGCCAAATTTGATAATGCACACGTTGTACAACTGTCACTTGTCAATAGGTACGTGCTACGCGCTGACGAAAACTAAGCCAAGGAAATGGTCGTCAACGAACTTATCGACTAGAAAAATGAATGACCGGAGAAGTGAAATACAACCACTATCGATTATTACATGACGTAGAACACGAGTGGTCGATGGGTGTAGTGTGATGGAGTTGAGAACATCTTCTGTTCGCCCTTCCCCTGGATCTCGTCCAATGAGTAGGAACTTATTCAAAATCCTTCAGCTTCAAGGCTTGATTCCTACCACAGACTTCGTGAATGAAGAATCACGGTGTTCGGTTCCAAAAAGTGGGATAGTCTGTCTCTCGACCAAAATGTAAGTAACCTAGTTTGGGTGCTCCTAAACTTGCGTGTTCTACGTGTTTAGAAGTTAATTGAACCTTTAAGTTCGTCAGAGTCTTTGGCTACGTCCATCACAATATGTATCCATTTACATTCTACAGCTCTACCGCTCTCCCACCCTATGTCAGCTATCGACGGCTAGAAAAGCCCAGCGTGCATTGCAAGCACGTAGAGAGGTTTCACCTAGCCTACAGGGTAATTTCTAGGTTATCCAGGAACTCGAGGACCGTCACCTGTGTCAGACCTCCTGATTTGAACATACTGTGGCTTGTGTGTCGTAGAGGACGAATGGCATCGAAGTTGAGGATGTGATCAACATACATAGGACCCGTACATTGGCCATTTATCTGCCAAAGGTAGGGCCTATGTACTGCATGGTGCTGTCAGGGATGTGAATAATCGACTAGCCGTTCTTCCTTAGAGAGCGATAGGCGCCGAAAAGACGGCACGTCGCATGTGGAGGAGCAGATTAGTCATCAGAAACCATGTGGTGCATGTACAAGTGCTACTCCTTAGGCTGTGTATATGACGCAGTCACCATCCGACAGCCGAGCCGTAGAACGACTTGCCATTTGACACCCGAGCGGAGTGGGAAGGGAATGTCAGGTATAGCAAGAATAAACACCATATGGCGAACGGTGGGTTCCGACCGTGCGCATGAACATACCCTTCGTGCCAGTTCAAGATGAAGTTAGCTCACGCTAGTGACCCCAATCGTTGCCAGAGCACCACCATGTCGACCACAAACCTCCCTAACTACGCTCCTTCCTGGGCATTACAGCTACCCTCGCCATCATACACACCGTCGCCACAGACCCACGAACTGCGGTTAGCGCTAAATGGCCGGTTGAGACCCAACGTAACCTCGTGCGAGTTTGTCAAACAGACTAAGAATGGGTGCGCAAGTGTTAGATTGTCGGGTCAAGATGGTCGGGCATCCCTTCCTGTGTATGGGCAGGGTACTTCCATTCAAGGCATTGTGGACGTGTACAAAAACGAGGGCATCGTCAGCATAGAAGTTCAGGTATTGTCGGGTGGCCTTGTATTAGTTTGTCAGTAGAGGCAGTAACCAACTGATTATGTCTTTCCTTTAGATCGATGGTATTCTCAAGCTTGAGCAGGTGGCAGGAGCCGGGACATGCGCCTACAATTTGTGCTCATGTAAAAACATCCTTTGGATCAAAGACAGAGTGCACGACGTGCCATGTCCTAGGTCCTTGCCTTTCAGCTTGGTACTGCCTACGACCTTCTCAACTGGTGATAAGACGTATGTGAGTTTAGTACTAGTTCATAAGCCTAACATTCTTGGCACGATCTCCTGTTGTCGTTGTAGCCTCTTCCACCCAGTTATGAGGCACACCTTTCGGGCCTTCCTGGTTTCCGTGCATTTGTCAGCTATACATTGACTGTCGTGGTGGTAAAGCCAAACGACGTGCCCAACATCGTCAAGTCTGCATTATTACGGAAAGACGATTGGTACGCCCTCTGACATTCGTGGTACTATCTCAGCTTAATGTCATCATAGGGTTATCTTTACACCTTTCCTATATCACCCACGCTCCTGCCCTTTGCAGCCAGTACCACCACCATTATTAACGAATCCCCAGTATGGGTTCATTGCATCACCTCAGTGGAAGGCGTCTGTTTCGATTGTACCCGCCAATCATGGTGGTCAGGATGTGACTGTCGAGGTTTGTGAACATGATTCTGCCTAGTATTGATTTCAATGTGCGTTGACATTTCAAATACCCACAGCTTTACCTCCCGTCTACACGAATATTCTGTGTTCGACAAACCATTCCGTTCCATCTGAGCTTTCGCTCGTCACCAGATGCTCTTGCTTTATTCATGCCACTAGTCCCTGGCGTGGGATCATCCTTGCCAAAAAGACAATTTACGCGCATACAATTGATGCGACAGACGACGGTTGACGTTCGGTGAGATTTTGACCACGTACTACTGTGAGTGGGTGGAGAATCAAGTAGCTGATGACGGGATGCTTATAGTAATGCTGTGGTTCTCGGGACCAAGACCGATATCTGGCGAGTTGACTGTATCGGGGAGGGTGCCTTCAAGCATACCGTACGTAGTCCCAATCATGACTATGAAACGACACTCATCGATGAATCAGGGAAGTGGATCAGATTGGCTGGCGTATTCAGGGGAGATTTTCATGGCCAGTCATATCACTGTTGGTGGTTTTCGAGCTGGCGGGTTCTCGGTGCGGGTGAGATTTGACTCTTTTGCATGACGCGAGTGCGGTGCTGAGTGTTGACTCCCCCGATAGGATTACTTGGTGCTCACGGTAAACCCGCCTGACCTCGTTGAGTCGTCGTTCAAGGAGATGAGAATGGTGGTTCCCATTCAGCTTGTGACAGATCAGTGGGTCGAGGATGAGTCTGGCTTGATGGTGCACGGTGGAATGCGTGGAGTGTCCTCCTCGTCAGATGAACGCGTCTCGAAATAAATGCTGTATCCACTGATGCGTCCCCTTCTAGAACGTGATGACGTAAGGGCATGACTGTACAGCTTTAGTTGAAGCACCATTCTACGTCACACATGTCATGGAGGGCAGCTTACTATTGTTGGTTCACCGACCTGCGCCACCGATATCATATCACCATTTGCCTTTGGTTCTAGCATGAGTGGGGTATGATCTCATCGCACGTGATGAAGCATTCTTAAATCCCTTCCGTCCGCCTCTGATTGTCAGTTGAAGTTGTCGACATACCCATCACTTTGTGTCGAGCATTTGAACAGTGATCACATCCATGTCTTCCCAGCCTGCAGAGACCCAACCAAGTGCAGGAAACACCATAGCAGTACCTACTCAGGGACCAATAACCCTACCCGAGCAACCTCAGGTACAACCCACGCCACGGTTGCAGAACATTGAACACGCGATAATGAATACGACGCCTCGGCGAGGTGAGTATTTCTTTTAGCAGTAAAGGAATACCCATCATCCTTATCGCCATTCTATTATGAATTCAAACGAAGATGCCACTGGCCCAGACCTCGGCTCTGAAATTCCCGCGGACCAGATCTATAGACCCGAGGAGGTCAATCGAGATGATCCAAACATCCATATCATCGAGCTGCCCCCACAGAAGAAGCTTTCGTTTAAAGAACAGATGCATGGTATGTGTCGTATGTGCTGGCACATTCTGATTATCTTCTCACTGTTCTCACTTGTGCGTTGGCTGGTCTTGCCGCACAGGGTATGCAAAGGCACGTTATTTGTTCACTTTTTCGAATGAGGGATGCTGACTACATACATATGGATTCGCTACTCTTGCTATCCAATGACCCTGGCTTGAAGGTCATCAAGGGGACTGTGAGTCGTATCATTGGAGTCGACAGCACCATTTAGCTTACAAACTCGTTCAGGCATTTGCGAAACCTGATGTCAAAGAACAAGGTGAACGGGTTCTTCGTGGAGAAGAGACCATCCCTAGTCGTCGAGGGTCCACTTTAGAGTAGACCAGGGTCCCCAACTCCATTAAGCACGTCATGGAGCTCCCGTACTTTTACATCCCATATATAGCAGTAGTATGAATATTTAGGACTGCTGCAAAACGTGATTGTGACTCATTGTCTTGTTCAATTTCCATTGACAATATATGTTAAACAGGAACTACGATATAGGCTGATAGGCTGATATGAGCAAGTAGCATCTGACGAGCAAGTTTTCGTAGTAAGGATCATCACCATGGAGGTTTCTCATGCTGAAGTTCAACTACTGATATCGGGCCCTGACATCCTCGGAGATCTGCGAAACGAGGTGTGCGTCACGTAGGAAGCTTAAATTCAATTGTTTATACGTCGACTTGGCTTGACAAGTTCTTGGACGACTTCGAATTTACTGTGGAGCTGATATATCCAGGGGCACAAAATGACCTGTGAGAAATCCAAGAGTGAATTTATACCGAGAACGTGGTTGATTTGATTGCGATGTAATCCCGTTTTTTTTTTTTCGCGGCAGTGGCCAGTCGGAAAGTGACACAAGGTCACTCGTTGCTGGCCTGGACCGCTTAATTACTACCCCAACACTAGTATTGTGGAACGTGTCGCCACAGCCGCAGCGACTGGGCACTCTCGGGGATCAAACTGGCAAGCTGGCAGGTGCGTCGCATACACCGCTCGAAAGTTGCTATTCCGTACTTGTCCTGACACCACAAGACCTATGCAAAAATGTTCATAAAAATCTTGCAAAGAGTCGTCAAGAACGTGATCGCAATGTTGTCCATGCGGTCGTTTGCACCCTTTTATCGCAGATGTAACACCCAGCTGAAAGAGAAAATTATCGGACTGGTTGGAAAGGGGGTTCCTTCTCTGCCGAACTCTGTCATCACAAGTGCACAGTTTGCATTAGTGGTGCGCGATCTTCTAACATAATAAAACCGTGTTACACCAGGACCCACAGTTACAGTAGGAAACCAACATCGTCCGCGTCAATTCGGAGGGTATCAAGCAGGCTGCGGAATATGTACGTTTGCATTCTTACTATGCCGATCCAAGGACCACCTCGTCGTCGAGTCAAGGTAGCGAACATCATACTTACATTTGCACACGATACAGATATCGCGGAAAATGGCCACGGAACGCTACACGCCACGTACATGGCGGACACAGCCATTACACATTTGTCCACCCGAGCCCTACTCGCCATCAAACCCACTTACGACACAGTGCCTAAACTGGATATTTCTAATATCGGCGCTCAATTTCAGTTTTTGGTCTGAAAAGGAGGGGTCAATCGACCGCTATGGTGTCGAGTGGCGAAAAGGATGGGGTGTATTAGAGAGAGGTGTCCATACGGGATACTGGAGTTTAGTGGCTGCCTTGAATAGGGGTAAGTCCTCTTCAGGTCGATGATATTCGAGTGGTGATACAATGCATCTTTAGCTCTCGATGAAAATATCCCGATTACGGACCCTGCATTCTACTCATCAAAAGTTCTCTGTCCGGATTCTCTTATATCTCACGTCTTCCGAGCAGCTCCTCAATCCACAGAGCAAATACCATTACTAAAAGAACGTATTGCCATCATGCGCGAAGTAGGGTCCATCCTATGTACCGTACGTCATCAGTGGTTTTGTCAATAGATCGCCAGTGCTGACATCGAAATGTCTGCTGCTGTGCGGGCTGTCGCGCAAAAAAACCACGCTATTAAACGGATGTGAAGGAATTCGGCGGATCGTATCTCGGCTTTTTGGATGCTTTTCACAAGAAGCACTGTGGTCGAGGAACGGCTCTTGACCTTGCTCGAATGGTGACGGAAACGTTTCCCTCATTTAGGGATGAGCGATGTCTCAACGGACGACGAAGTGCGTGCTTTCTTTTCATCACTCCCCCTTACTCGCCATATCTTGGGGGAGACACTCAACCCGTGTTGATATGTTTCCCAGTCCTATTTTGGAAACGTCCACAGATCCTGGTGGCAGAGACATGGGCAGCCTTCTATCCACAAGAGCCCACCGACCCACATCCAATCTTTCCTTCTGGCTCCTCAATAGGCGGTCTGACCATGTTCGCGGACTATCGTGTCCCCCAGATCCTCCATCACCTGCAGATCTTGGAATATCCTTCCTCCCTCATCGAAAAACTACATTCTGGAATGTATCTTGCACCTGGATCCAGAGAAGAGATAAGTCTGCGAGCCGCGAGTATTATTGCAGTTGAATATGTGAAACTGGAAATTCTCCGTTGCAGGGACATGCTCGGTGATTCAAATAATGAGAACGCTGGTGAAGTCAGTAGCGTATTAATCGATTTCTATCTTTGGGACTTGGCGAAAAAGATAGAAAGGGGGGAAGAAGTGATACAGGGCATAGGAACGGTTACTATGCTTCCAGCCCACCGAACGCGGAGTATTTGGTATTAGACATAATTACCTTGTATCGTAGAACGTATAATCGACGCAGTACTCATCACATGGTTAGTAGAGGCCAAAATAGAAGCGATCATGTTGAATATAGTGAGAAGAACAGGGCGACTGGTTTATTCCTGCAGAGGTACTTTCCTTGGACGACCTCTAGAGCCCTTGATCTTTGTGGTTTCTATTAGTGATTTCCTTGGACGACCTCTCGAGGCCTTGACCTTTTCGGCTTCCCTTGCCAGTGTTTGCCTCCGACGATCTTGGATGCCCTTGACATCGACCGTTTCGGTCCCCTCTTGTGTATTCTTCCATTGACCCCCGGTGTCGTCGACCGGTTTCCGCTGCATCTCTATGACTTTCATCCTGGGTCGACCTTTGTTGCCCGTAGTGGTAGTCAGAAACCCAAAGTTGCGTCGAGCTGGCTCGATATACTCCATTCCAAGTTCACGGAAAATCTCCTCTTCGTTGTCGCCATGCATGAACTCCCAACGCTCCTCTTCACACCACTTCCATAAGCCATATTCGTTGAAGTGCAGACCTAGACGATGCGCTCTATCGCAGATGTCTTTGACGAATTCAAGGTCCCCAGTCAACGCTAATAAGGCAGCACCCTGGTACTGTTTAGGAACGAAACTGTGATTGAGTCAGACACACATTCAATAGTCGAAGTAAATACGCACAAGATACTTAAATTGCAATAGCGTCCCTCTTTTTCTTTAATCTGTCTCAGACGTTCAGCGCGGACTTCCCAACTTCCGTTCTCAGCACGCTGTGGTATCCGTATGATGCCCCTCCATCTCTGTGGTTTGGCCGTAAGGGTTGCGGCTACCAAACCACGGCCCTCAAGAGGCGAGATGATATCGAACGATAAAAGTGAGTCGTTGACGGAATAGAAGTGGGAAGGTTTGGGGGGTCGAGGTTTCCGGTCGAGATTATAGGGTGCATGTGGGGCTATTGTCTTTAGATCAAGTGGATGCACAATTACTAAACTGAGAGTCGGTGAACAGGAATGGTTTCGACGACTGATGGAAAATGTAATATCAGAGCCCGTATGCCGTTGGCGCCGAGAACCTTACTGGTCTCCCACTAAGAATACCTCGTACTTGCTAGAGATATTATCAGAAACGAATTCCTGTACATCGATAATTTATTAAGGGTTACGAAATGTGTCAATGAACCATAACTTGCTTTGACGGCTTCTGCCTGAGCGAGACTAACAGACGGATCCAAATGAGTAGCGAATTGTGCGCAGACCTTCTGAGTGGGGCTAAGGAGACTGAAGAACTCTAATTTGTTCAAGTCCACGATGGATGTACAGCCAGCATTGTATAGAGTTCTAGCCTTCCACATCCTGCATGAATCATAATATTACATTAACGCCAAATATCACAGCTAAAGCATACATACCCAATCCCAGAAATCATTTGAAGAGACTCCATAATGCGTGTTTTACACACGACCCCCGTATCATTGGCTACCTTGAGGACTCCATCAGGTCCCTTCTTTGTTGACTCCTACGCAGTGTATGAGCTCACATCAGAGGATAAATATACTGTATACGGACATATGGAACGTTAGCAAGAAACGCATCTATTCGTTTGGCAATGCGTTCACCTACTCCACCTAGCTACCGCGTGCGTGGAGTCGTTAATGGGGATACGGATCAGATGCATAACGATGCATACCCGTCGGACTTGTGTCCCTGAGCGGATAGGCGCTTTGAAATTACCAATCACTTTGATAGCACGTTCGAATGCGCGTACTTTGTATGGATTTCGAGTTTCCAATGCCTCCTCCTCTTCCTTGTCTTTTGAAATGGATTATTTGAAGAGGTTTGGATGATAGAAATGAAGCTCACAGCGAGTCAACAGTTGAACGAGTTCGTAGTTTGGTCCAGTAGGTGAAGAGAACAGCCTTGAGTAGGGTAGTTTGAGTAGGAATACAAGTGCATGGCTCTGAGCTGTACGCGCTCTTGAGAGCATGTTAGAAACTGGAGCTAAATGTCTCTTCCCAGTTTGGCAAGGCGGTTTGCATGGGATTACGTAATGACTCTGCAGATTATTTTGTCATTATTCGTGAATACTGACCTACTCGAGGCGACACTGTACTCTCTGGACTGCATAGAAGGGCTGTGTTGCTTTCGGGGACAACTGCAACGATGACAGACACACCGAGGCAAACATCGACTTACCCCACCACCAATATGACTAGTCTGACCGACGCTCAGCTTAGGCAGACAATCACACAGCTGTCCAATGCTGCAAATACACAGTATCAGCACTATGTCTCACCCGCGCCGCAGAATACACCAGCTACAAAAGGTGAGTAGGCACACACCACATATTTGTCTAATCTTCCTCACAACCCTGTTATCACCAAATTGATCCCACAATCCTGCGTCGTTAATACTCAGCCTATCTAAAAAACGTGCACACTTGGTCCACTTCGACTACTCCAAGGGGAGGCTCGCGTGGTCGGCATCGTGGCGCCAAAGCCGCTGCCGTAGTGCCAACCCCTACCGCCTACGTTCCTCCGGCCGTATATCAACCACCCCTACCCGCCGTAGTAGTTCCTCCTCCGCTCCCACTCCAGCCCAACCCACCCAAGCATCCTCTACCAGTTGCACCACAAGCGTTCCATTCCACTTATGCCTCGAGACTTCGAACAGGCGCGACACTTCTCGTGCAGCCTATCCTTAACACTGCCGCAACCACTGCACGCGCGTCTACACGTCGCGGTGGAATGGTCAACTACGCAGAACCCGCTTCAGGCGACGAATTCCCCGACGCTGGCGCACTTGACTCTGATGACTCTGATTTCGTCGCATCAGGTGGAACCCGGACAGCCGTGCGGCAATCCAGAGCAAGGCTGGGCACAGGAATGTCCATGTTTCACTCTGGAAGTGGATTTTCAACTCCTCAGACACAACAGGCACCTCGGGCAACCGCTATCCCTCTTACTACAGCGTCTGAGAAGACGGAGATCGAACAGAGTTATTTGGGTATGATTCCTCCGTCGCGGTTCATAAAAATGCGGCCAATCGGCCCTACTGCGCACGAGTACCCGTGAGTGTTGTATCCATTTTAATCTCGCTTCAACTGTGAATAAAAATGACGCCCTCGGTTACTTGTCGTGACGTGTCATGCAATATCGACCATTCTGGAATCGATGATGGATGGGATGGTGGGGACCATTACCTGAATTTTATCAATCAGACCCCTACATGACCTCGACACACGTTCCCTCAAACGCACATCCCTCGTGCCCATCCGCGTGGAATTCGAGACCGAGACACACAGGGTCCGGGATTGTTTCGTCTGGAACCTGTACGAAACGTTCATTAAGCCTGAAACGTTTGCAAAGATCTTTTGTACTGACCTCGAACTTCCGATCGTCCCATGGGCCGAGACGATTGCGAACCAGATTCGGGCGCAGTTGGAGGAGCACGAGGGTGTTGCGTCGCTCGATCTTGGGGTTGAGGGATATTACACAAATTACGGCGATGCCGCTGGCACCTACCCCAGTCAGTACAGCCACACGGGCAACCCCGCCTCCGAAAATGGCGGAGAGATACCGGAGTGCCGTGTCATTTTAAGTGTAAGTCGGTTTCCATTTCGTCCCCTCATTTCGCCGTCCGCCCCTTCCATTCCCCATTCCCCATTCTTCAATGATCCATATCATATGTGTGTTATGAAACACAGCTAGCATTTCGTCTCACATATGCGACCGCGTTCTGATCGCCTTTGTTGATTCATATCCTCCCTTGCACAGATTGACGTACAGATAGCGACACACCACTTAATGGATCACATTGAATGGGACCTACTCTCGCCTCTGACTCCGGAGGACTTCTCAAAGCAGCTGTGTGGCGAGCTAGGCCTGTCTGGCGAGGCGATCCCTTTGATCGCACATGCGATCCATGAGGAGCTCATAAAGCATAAGAAGGATGCAATCGAGTGGGGTGTGATCGGGGGAGACACGCACCGGGATTTGGCTGGTCAGGGTACGTCTGGGTCTGGGGTGACGGGTGTTGGTGGAGGAGAGGATGGAGTGGAGCGGAGGGCGGGTGGCGTCGGTTGGGGCGGGGGGCTTGTACCGAAGGACAAGACGGGTCTTGGCTTCGGGTGGGGACGAACTCCAAGGGAGAGTAGGGGACCGAAGACGTTGCAAAGTGTGTGGCGGGAGTGGTCCGAGGCCGAGGAGTTTAAAACGCGGTTCGAAGAGCTCACTGCAGAAGAGGTGGAAAGGAGAGAAATCGAGAGGGAGCGAGCAAGCAGGTGTCTATTCTCCCCTTCATTTTCGTTGTCACCACTGATGTTTCTTATCTAGACGGCTGCGTCGGGAAACCTCGAAATTTCAGACGACACGGACAAGGCGACGATGAGCAACGACGTATGCATGCGTGTATTTTATTTTCTCGTATTTATCGTAGTGATTACTGGTTTTTGTCGTTATTGCCCATATCGCATAATATTCTCATCGCTGTTATCTGTGCAACACCCGTGGCTTGTCTTCCATGGAGTATGGTTAGACTGAGCCCGAGAAGACACGTATCTTCGAAAAAGAAGCATACAGTGACAATCATGGACCCTGTCCAGCCAAGTGGGTCGGTGGAAGTAAATAGGGATGCCCATTGCCGATGAAGGAAAGCCTGTGGCACTGACCATCAGCCACATAGAAATGGTGCATATGCCGAATTTTGCGGTAAATATCACACAATATACAGCACATCTGATGCGAGCACGTACAATCATGTATGACAGCTAAGGCGACCAGTGTGTGTTATTCCACAAATGCCGAGATGTCGAATTCAGCCATTTTCGGGGATTTGATTCGATCCCAATTGGAATCCATTCGGGGGAATGTTCCATAAGCGTAATAGTAAGTAACTATCAAAGGAAAGAAAGGCGAGGAATTTATCAGATGCGACGCCACAGAGTACGTATGACGAGATATGATGTCCTGAGCTCACGTCGTGATTGGGGGGTACTTATGTATCGGACCAGCTTCGAGAGCTTGCCAGGTAGATCAATCTATTATTTCATCGTTTCAGAATCTCGAGTCAGCGGTGTATTGGTACTGGATCACAGGTGACGTGGATGGCAAGGACGCGGCGATAAGCATTGGACTCGTCCGCGGAAACGGGGCGGCGCACATAAACCTAACATAGTGCTGTGGGGCTGGCACTCGAGTTTAGAATAGAGCATCGTTATAGATTCCGAAGGGTTAATCGGCGAGCCGGGAAATAATAAGCTGTGGTGAGGGCTCTCGATCATTAGACGAGGGGCTTGACAGGCGAGAGTGGATACATGGATATCGCCGGTATCAGACGTGATCTAGCTACACAGGAAAAAAGAGCCTGGGCTGGGTAGATCAGAAATTTTTTGAAATTTGCTGCTGGTTAGAGTTGTTGATGGGTAAGAGTGTGGGTAAGTCCGGATAGGGATGTACCTTTTTACCGTACCGAATGGACGAGAAGTGGGTATACCACATGCGCCTGGCTCGACCCCACTGAGCTAGTAAAAAGCGGCAAAGAAGAAGAGGGATGAGTTCCAAGACAAGCCGCAGGAAAGAAACGTCCTCTCAGACCTCTTGTCTGAGGGAGAGGGGCTGAAAAGTTGCTTGGGTGAAAACGTGTGTTCAACATGGGGAAGGAGACAGCCTGGAGCACGATTGGCACGATGCACGGCATGCACGTTTGGGAGCAAGCGGTGTGAAGATACATGATTGGTAGTAAAATACGTGGAGACCAAGGAGCAGGGTAAAGTGATGATCTAGATAAGGTTGATAACAGAGATGCGGGGTACGATCCTGACAACAGAGATGGTATTCTGGGTTGTAGTACATGCAGAGTAGTGCGGTGTGATATGGTGTGAGTGTGTGAGACGTTACCTGGATACTCGTTCATCATTCCGTCCTGTGTCGGAGAATGCAATCGGATGAAGGAAACAGGCACCGAAATTATGTAATAAATGGGTGGTTAAGAAACCCCAAATGTCGGACCGAATAAGCGGCCGGACGAAGAAGATAACAGTCCTCCTGGTCGTCCTCTGGTACGTTTCACTCGCTCCATCCGTCCTTGGCACTGCCGACGACGACGACCACAGCGTTCTGTGACTGGGTTTTACTCACGAGGCGCCTATTTGCACAGGTTCACGGAAAGCGACCAAGCCGCACATCGACAGAGACGCGCGCTGCATCGCTAGTCCTTTTCCCCACGTTGCCCCAAAAACCTTTCCCCGCCCATTCCACGCTGTATTCGTCCGAGGTCTGTTATCCACAGCAAACACACACCACGCACGCAACCTGCCATCAGGTGCACGTCACCTGCCTCCTGTCTGCTGCATTGTCGACCCCAGACAGCAAGAAAAAAAAGGTGCGACTGTGCCCCTTTTTTCTTCGCCTCCCCGTCTCTCCCGGGACACTAACCCTGCCTCTGCACGTCACGTTCAGTCTTACCCCGGACTCTTTGTCCTCAGAACCCCTTCTCGTCCCTTCACCCTCCATTTCATTATTCCCAAACCATAATCCACGAGCGGTCCAAGCCCCCTGCTTCTTCGAACCCATCGTTCCGCAGCGGTGCCAATACATATCACGTCCCATTTGATAAACCGACTTGCCATTCACCTCTAGAACTTTTCCGTCGACATCGTCTGCCTAGCTTTTATTTCACAGTCCGTGCACCGTCTTCTCGCTCCTCTTGGCATACAGCTTATAGCTTTCTTCCCAAGCCCAGCCGGACACTTACTTCGTCTCCTCTCTCTCACCCATTCCCCATGGATAATCACCACCCTGCTCCACAAGACAAGGCTGCGCCCCGTCCCTATAAATGTCCTTATCCGCTCTGCGGACGCGCATTCAGCAGACTAGAGCACCAGGTGCGTGCCTTCATCTCACTTGCCACTTTCTTATGCCATTCTCATGGCCGATCACGGTACTAAGACTCGTCACATCCGCACACACACGGGAGAGAAACCTTTCGTGTGTACTTTTTCTGGTTGCGAGAAACGCTTCTCTCGCTCAGACGAACTCACTCGCCATTCCCGCATCCACAACAACGACCACAATCCGAACGGTACTTCCGGTTCCAGTCATGGTAGCAAGAGCAGATCCAAAGTCAAGCCGGATAATAGCATCCACGATGACCTCGAGTCTGCTATCAATCTACACTCTTTCAGTCGATCTGAGCCGCGCATCGACGATTCCAACGTCCGTGTCAAGAAAAAGGCGAAAAGTCGAGCAAACAGTGATGACGAGGTATGTACATCCCATCATCCTGCTTCATCCAACCCACATGATCAACGATCTGTACAGGGAGAAGCCTATGCACGCCCTACCTCCGTTGGGTCTTATGAATCCCCACATCACCGGCGGTCGCAATCGCATCTTCCGCTCCCAAATCCTTCCCCGTTTTCGACACTCTCGAGTGTTGCGATGGATGAACTTCACGCACTAGAACGTGAAGAAGCACTGAGGCGTGCAGAGTATGAAGCGCGACATGCTGAAGCGCTCCGCCGTGCAGAGTTCGAGGCTCGCAATTCAGACGTCATCTATATTCGGGGCCGTCCGAGCAAAAGCGCCACTACGAGTCCTGTTTCTACACCTTATCATGCGGCTGTGTCCTTGAAAAGCGCACCTACTGATGGGGCATTGTTTGGTACATCCAATCTGCTTGATAGTGATGGAAGTGTCAGGGGGACAAACAAAGCTGGCCATAGCCAGAGGAGGATGAGTGGTCCTGCATGGCAGATGACACCGATGACACGTACAGGGCAACAGGTTTCGGGCTCATCAGTGGACACACTTGTTCCTTCTGAAGGACATAACACTCGGAACATAATTGACCCGGGCCAACATCCCTCGACCCATCCCGTTGTTTCGCCAGCTTTCCACCACCTCTCCACGCATGATGATTCCCCCTCCCCTTTGAGCTCCGACTCGGATTTCATCCCTAGCCATCCTGTCCAGCACTCGTTGCAGGCGCCACACATTCGAAGCCATCCAACTGGTGGCGCCTCCGCGGAGCTTTCGCCGCAGTCTCTGTCCTCTACCAAGCCTGAGTTCTCATTTACACCCTCGACCAGTCCCTTCCTAGGACCATTTCGCACGCTCAATCTTCATTCCACAAACACTTCTCGGGCGCCGTCACCTATATTACTTCCGCCTTCTTACCATCCTCACAATCACAACGATGGATCCGTAAGTCCTATAGATGCGTCTGGACACGGATTCCGTCAGCGTCCTAGAGGGTCAAGTATAGTAGGCAGTCCACCGAGTAGTCGGGGTATCTTTGGCCCTTCATCGAGGAACAAGAGCTTTGGCGATGTTCCTCAAACAACGTCGCTACCTCATGTGCATACATACCCAGGTCAATTATCTCTCGCTGCACACGCTGATCGCAGGAGCGGCTCTTTCCCAATACCCCAACTCTCGAATGGCCGAGGCAGCAGTAGCAGGGGAAGCAGTCCGGGTAGCTCTATTTATCCATTGTCCACCACGTCTACAACACGACCCACATTCGAGATTGGTGCACCCACTCGAAGTCCGTGTGCCTCACGACCTGCTTCGCCATCGCATGGCCGTCCTGTATCTTCCTCTGCCAATAATGGCCAACATTATCCTCACCATCTTGCGCATTCAATTCGTTCGGCATTCGGTATGACTCCGATACACGCTCTCAATGCCTCTACTGTACCGCATCGTAATACCTCTTGGCCCACTCCCCAGAAGTCGAGTACGTTACCCTGGAGCAATGCCACTCGCAATAGTAGTTTCTCTACTTCTGTGCCGCCATCGCGGTCAGGATCGCCGCCCATCACGTTGCCGCCGCTGAGGCTCAAATCGATGTCGCCCAAGACGATGTCAAACGGTGGTGCTGGTGGTGATAATAGCGGCAGCGATGACGATGAAGCGATGGTTGTTAGTGAGAGACACCCGCAGAAAGTTGAGTTACCAGGATTCAAGGTGATCGACGCTGTTGTTCGCGGTGCGCAGTGAGTTGCTGTGTGGGCAATTAGTGGTGTCGATCTTCGGTGGGCTGAAATGCGGGAGTTGTCGAGGTCGCGACTGGTGCGCTGGGCTGGTTTCCTCGCGTTGCCATCTTTCTCCCTCCATTCTTGTTGCCATTCCACAACGATGCCTACTGTCCAATTTTTCCCACGCAATCCCCATTCCATTCGCGTTCTCCCATTATCTGTTTTTCAAGGCTTGAATCCTACCCACGCTCACCACTACACCCCTACCCTGACCCTTTGTTTTGTTTTCGTATATCCGAATCCACCCTCTTCATCCATAGAGATTCACAAAATACATGCCCCACACGTTGCTGCAGTGTAGGTTGGTTTGGACACTTGTTGCGTTATTGTTTTCTTTCCTTTCCTCGTGTCTCTACTCTTTAACTTAGCTGACCCCCCTCCCTCCTCTCCCCCATTGCATCTACATTCTTCGTACTTAGACTACCCATCATCATGTGCGTATACGTGTACCGGAATTGGGCTCGTTTTTTTGGTTATGTCGAGGAATCATACGTACTCCTAATAATTGTCGCTTTTAGAGCTTTTTTACACATAATGAACTTGCTGAGTCTAGTGTAAATAGGCTAGTATCAGTGACAACTGATCGACTCGCCAGGGCACATCACAAGTTATCACCACATGTCCTCGACGTCATTTGATAATGGTATCGGTGTTCAATCAGGCAACTCATCATGGGACTTGGCAATTTCAAGACCCATTAAACTTGGCCTTGTTGAACGACCTCAAACCTTCGGGCGCGAGTGATCAATCGTCTGGCACAGATCATCTCCACGAATTCAAGCAGAAAGACGGTATTGATCTACTCTTGGACATCCATCCTACTAACTCAATTCCGGAAAACACATGATGGATCCTCTACTAACCTTTCGTCGTCTAACGCGATCGGCCACCACCACATCTATTTATTCTGATGCATTGGCCTCGAATACCATCGAACGTGCGAGGCGGGACATGTTCTTTCGAACTTGTGCGCATGGGTTCCCATACTCGAGGTGAGCTTATTATTATTAGTACTTGATACATCATTTGCCTTCCCTACTGGTGTTTTCTCACCAGATGATTTCCACTTCATTTTTGCAGCGGTTGTTCGCTTCTATAATCGACTTCCGCCTCTTGTTGCGAGTTTCGTGGACGGTGACGTGGATGATGGCTGATGCTACCCATTCCTCGGTAGGAAGCTGACTGCGCATGTGTCCTGCGTTAACTACTTGGCATTCTCACGTAAAGATGGACGATGGTTGGCGAGTGCAGGAGACGGTGCGCTTCCACTGTTATATTTCAGCTTGCTGCCTCTGATTATGAATTGCATTGCAGATTTTCGCATCCTGCTCTGGGATTTTAACCAGGATGACGTGGAAGGCCCATCAGGGTGTTACTCTGGTCCAACAGTACGTCCGTATCCCTTTTATTATTATGTTGTTGCTCATTGCTGTATGACTTGAAAGGGAAATGTGCTATCACTAGATTTTTCAGCGACGAACCAGTATTTGGTAAGGTAAGTCGTCCTTTTCTTCGTCTTCCATCTCATCAATCCACCTTGACCACCCTGACCAGCGGAGGGGCAGACAATCTAGTACTTCGGTATGACATGTCGAGATTGGCCTCGCCCTGTGTGCATTGGAGTCCAGAGCGGCCGTTTCCTGCTGTGGATGTATATCGGCAGCATGATGTATGTAGGCCATTCTCCGTTGAGACGTATCATGGGCAATGTTGATATTACATCCCCGATATTTGACTATGTGACTAATCATTGGTATCCAGGACAGTGTACGATGTGTTAGTACCCACGCTCACCACGATGAACTCTTCTTCAGTGCAGGGTCAGTCCGATCTCCATTCCGAGTTACTTAGAGTGCATCTATCTGATGTTCGTTGCTCTCACTCGGAATATAGGGAAGATGGAAGAATCATTTTCCATGATGCACGTGTTGACAGAAGACTGTCGAACGCCCAAGGGATACTCCAACACACGACGGAGTTCACGGGGGTGCAGGCGCATCCCGCCATGGAACACGTCTTCGCCACAAGTGATTCCCATGGGCAAGTGTGTCTTCGTGACACCAGAATGGCATTTGGACCGCTATCGGTAAGGTCTAATGAAGGTATCGTGCAAAGAGTGCGTCTATCTTTCGTTCGTGTTAGCATTTCAGATACTTAGGACAACGTGGTTCCCTTCCACCAACTTAAAAGTATGCGACCAAGTTATCTAAGAGGTCTTTGGGGTATTTGAGCAATCCAGAGAGCAGCAGTATCACATTTGATAAGAACGGTCGGTTATTTCATACTTCGAAGAAGTTCTTTCACAATCTCATATATGCTTCGACCACACTTCAGGAAATAGGTTGGCTGTTACCATGCTCGTGCGTCTTCTGCACAGCCGATTCCCGGTGCAATATCCGTAAACATGAGAACAGCATTGGTATCCTACAATATACGTCCTATCTGACCCACATCCACTGGCGATATGCACCGGAGGCAATAGCCCCGATGGAATTCCAATAGCGGAAGGCGAGAGGACATATTCCAATTCGTGCACGATGAAGGTTGGACATTGCTACCGACTTGAGCTGATGGATTTGAATTAATACTCCTTTATATCTTCCAGTCGGGGGCATTTGGGGGACTTGGGATGAGTGAAGACGTTCTCTACGCAGCAGGGTCCGACGATTTTAGGGGATATGTCTGGCAGATTCCAGAGGCCAGGGTTTTAATGGGTCTCAGACAAGAAGTGTCTGTCGACGAATGGTACGCGCAGGAGTGGCCCAACGTTGCAGGTGTGTGTACCATGTGCATAGTGAACCCAGCAGTTGATGCTTTGTATGTTATCCCAGCCTACTCCGAGGGACTTTCAAGTACCCGTTATATCCCTTTCCAAATATCGACTCCACTGTGCCGGTTGAATGGTGAGTGAAGGGGTGAAAGTACTGAATAAATTCCTATCGATGTTTTCTTATCATTGAATCAGGCCACCGTTCCATCATAAACGCAGTTGCGATCCACCCATCACTACTTCACATTGTTACATCTGGCATCGAACGACATATTAATCTGCATAGTCCAACTCCATCATCGCCCATTGCCCAGAACCTCTCCTTGACGCCATCGGAGGTGAGGAAGTTGAGGGAGCACAGTGCAGATGACGAGATGCAGTTCTTGAGAGCGGTACTGGGGCCTCACCCAACGTTAGTCGGGGATATCGACCAGTCAGATGATGAGAGCCAGACGATATCTCTCTTTGACCAGTCAGTCCATGTATCTTCCAATGCATTTCGTTTTGCTGAATGAATGTGGGACATAGCATTCTCAGAGGTGAAGGTGAAGGTGATGTTTTTGCATTGCGGCATTGGGGAGACCCGAACGAAAATGGGTCAGACAGTGATGAAGATTCCATCGATTTTCCTGTTGAATAGTTGAGTGTTATTAAAGAGCACTTACCTGCCATGTTGGAAGCCACCATCGCAGATGGGTGATGCAACAGATGCTAAAGTATAATATAAAACATGGTTGACCAAAAACTTGTCATTGTATCGTACGACGACTGCCTAATAACGCTGCCTCGCTGACTACCATGGACTGCGCATCATAAGTCCGGATATTGTAAGACCGGAGTGTGATCTATCACTGGGCCTAGTGAGCGGAGTGATGCGATTATAACTAGGAGAGGGGAGTAGTAGGATCTTTCCTGTCAGGAATCCGTCCAGTAGAGAGGGTGATAGATGCCATCGAAAGAACACGGCTTCAGCTCACAAACACGCGAGCCACACCAAGCAAGAAAAATGACACGCAGGCGTCCTTTGCCATGACGAGTTATAAGACACGCTTACACGCCCCGAATCTGCCAATGTCCTTGCCTGCCATCGCTCTCTTCTCGCCATTCGACCGACGTTTCTCGACCTCGTTAGCAGCTCCCTAGGCCAATAACGGATTAGTAGGTATCCTTGATATGTATTCCTCGTCAGTGTTCGTGTGGGGCTTGCGCACCAAATAGATGAACTCTACCAGCTCATGCACAGTCCCCCCCACGCGCTCTTCAGCCCATGGTCGAGATATGAATGCTGATACAGCATCCTCGTCGTCTCGCCATCGAAACACCAGCCTGCACTCGTTTCAGCCCACATCTTCCCTTGTCGCACCCTCCAGTTCGAACACGATCTGTGCTGATCCTCCGCCAAGGTCAAGCATCGCATATGGCGCCACCCTCAAGGGCGAGTCCGGGCAGATTATGTTGAAGAGATAGTTGACTGTGATCCACGCATACACATCTTCGTCCTCCCCCCGTCCATGATCGCAACTGCATCTCGGTCGGGGAGTATAAATAGATATGTGCTCATCAAATGTTCCTCGGCTGCGTTCAAAATATTTGTACTCTCCTGTGCACGGACTACCGAAGAAAAACCGAGTGCTGACACAGGAAATGTTTCGATCTGAATTCTAGAGTCTCGTATGCGTCCGGCGGCGGGTGATGCGGAACCTTCATGAGCTCGTTTCCCTGGGGATATTGCTCAGGGGCCGTTCTTTCTACAGACAACAGAGGAGACCATCCTCACTGTTGCGTTGAGGACAAGTGTGGTTGTGGTGGGATAAGCATCAATGAATTGTGTTCGCTGGGGAAGGATCTACCAGTTTTGAAGAGGAGACATCATGGTTCGGGTTCAAGTTGGTAACTAGTAGTGGTACATTCAAGGGTAAGTCGTGGCATTGCCAAACCACTGGCATGATCGGCGTAACTGGGATGAACATGTCAGTGGTCAGTTCGATGGCATCACATCAAGCCATAGCCTTTTATGGTCCAGATTATGAAATGAGCAGGTGATACTAATACCTCGTGTCGTTCGTGCGACGCTTCCAAGTCTCAACCTTGTATCCTAACCATCATCTACCCCTACTCGACACACCACTTGTCGTGACCAGCATGGCTCCTCTACCCGTTGGGAAGAGGAAGTGTCGTTCAAGTTCCAGCGCAAGTAAGTATAAGTTCAACATGAAGCATGGGATGTTGTTTCCAATCTTGTGACCAACCATTCATTAGGCACTGAAACTGTACTGCGGACAGATTCCGTCAGGAAGAAGACTTGCACCGGCGCTATTGAAGCTGCATTTCTCACGGATACCGCCAAGAATGTCCCTTGTGACTCTACTGGAAATATCCTTCGCATGGACCCTGCAGTCGCCAGAAAGCACTTCGATCGTATTGGCCGTTTTAGAATCCTTGTTATCGGCAGATCCAATGCTGGTAAAACGACACTCTTACAACGCATTTGCAACACCACCGAGCTCCCAGAGGTCTTCAATTCTGAGGGAAAAAAGGTACGAGTGTATCATCCCAATTCTAATTTATCATCCATTACATTGAGTGGCTGACACATGGCAATTCCCAGATCAACGTGGTTGTGCAGGGGTCTCTGGAGGCGAGTTCATGACCTGCTTGTTACATCCAGTCACTAACTGTCGTCAGAGAGGAGAGCATAACATTGAAGATGAATTGGTGTTTCGCAGCAATACAGGCATCATCTTTCACGACTCCAGAGGATTTGAGGCTGGTTCTGAGCAGGAAGTAAAGCTGATGCAGAATTTTCTCACCGACCGTTCAGCTGCAACGAAATTAGAAAGGCGAATCCATGCAATATGGTAAGGCTATATAATTGAGTAATGTATAACTAATCCTAACTGGGATGTAGGTACTGTATTCCATTGACTAATTCTGAAAGGCCAATTGTGGCTGCAGAAGAACTCTTCTTCAATGGATGCAACACTGGAAATGGTGAGGTGGTGTATTATGATATTATCAAGGGTCTGAAAATACATGGGATGGTGCCTGTGATTGTGGTGTTGACAAAGGCTGATGTAATGGAGTTGGAGGCAATTGGGCAGCTGAGGGACATGGGTTTGACAATGAAAGAAGCAAGGTCACAGGCACAGGAATTAGCCCAACAGCTATTGACAGATGTGAAGACATGGATTGAGGGCCAGTTGGCAGGGTGCAAGCACAATCCTAATGACTGTTTGACACTTTCTGGGGGGTATCAATTGGTTCAGGTATAGGCTTTTGCTGACATCTTTTATTCATGAAGGTATGAACCAAGTCAATGCAGACTGTGACCCACTTCTAAGATGCACAACAAATGCATTGGATGATATGGAACTACAACAGCTTGTGATATCAACACAAAAGTCAATTTTAATCTGAACATTGAATATGGTGTCAAGTAAGATGGTTTCCTTCTCAAAGGTATCACATCATGAACTCTGATCATTTGTAGATTCATTACAAGACTAGCAGGTAGCCCATTTGGTAGAGAATACCTGGAATTAAGCATTCTGGAATGGATGCCATATCTAAAGGTGTTGTCACCATTGATGTTGCCTATCATATTAATGAATATTTGTGTAAAGGTGATTGGGTATTTCATAAATAAATCAAAGGCTGCTAAACAGAAAATTGTGGATGGATTATTAATATGGTTTGTTGCATTGACAGAGAGTGAGTAATTCAATGCCAGGTCCAGCTGGGTGTCTTCTCACTGTCTTCACTCCTACCCTGGTCCTATTCCCTTAACAGTCTGTGAGTGATTTGATGACAGGTCCAGTTGGGTGTCTTCTCACTGTCTTCACTCCAACTCTGGTCCTGTTGTCTTGCCAGTGGGTGAGTGATTTGATAGCAGGTCCAGCTGGGTGTCTTCTCACTTTCTTCACTGTAGGATATAGAATAAGCCTAGTGAGTAAACAGAGTAGAGAGGCCAAAGTTTCCTAGTGTGATGCACTGGGAAGGCTTTTGTCAGCTGTTAACTCTTCAGTGGCTCTCCAGTCACTTTATATACATTTAGTGACTGTGTGCTATTATTTGGTTCCTGTGTGGGAATCCAAACCCATGGGATTGGTATGGGAACATCCCTATCCTTTTGGGGCTAACACAGATCCAATGAGTCACTGGTTGGTGATGCATGGGAATGCCTTGAGAGCCCTGTAACCTTTTGGGGTTAGGGGGATCAAGGGTAGCCTTATTTGGGGTAAAACCAGGGGTAAACCCTGAAGCTGTAGTGGCTTCCTAATGATGGCACTGTTATGAGGGCTTCCAGGTTAATCTAGGGTAGAATAAACCCTAGATTAGGGTTTAATTTTAACCTCTATATCATTATCTACAGGCTAGACATGTCTATCCTGGATGGACACACTGACATAGATAGTACTATGAGTATCTAGCACACCAGCTTGAAGTGAATATGTTCATCTTGGATAGACACCCTGACATATGTAGGCAACACATCAGTACTCAGTACACAACTGTCACAATCATGTCTGGCTCATAGTCATCAAATCTGGACAATAGATCTTATCCCTGGCTGGTACATCATATCTCTGGCTGGTCTATCATATCCCTGGTCTACTTGACCATAAGAGTACTCTACTGTGCATGGCAGTGCACATTATCAGTGCACTTCTGTCACTGCATGCAGTAACTGGCCATTGTATGTTCTTCTTCCTGGACTCATCTTTGTCATCTTTATTCTTGAACTTTCATTTGTCTTATTCATCTCTTAGTAATTTCTTACTGTACTTCTTAGCCTGGTTTACCAGACTGTGCTTTGCTGTGCTTACTTGTAGTATAAAAGCCATAGATACTTTGTCCAGTAGTCATCAGTCTGAAATCAAATTAGTCTCTTCTCCTGATCTTTCCCTTGGACTGGAACCCATGCAAGGAGGCAATGCTCTGTCTCTGAGTCATTGAACTCAAGCAGCCCTAATCTGTTCCCTGACTACTCTACCTATGCTATCTGACTGGACTCACACCTGGAAATCCCCAGAGAAGACCCAGACTTGACAACAACTTGGAGTACATACATATGTGTGTTGATCCTAGATGGACATGGTGACATAGACAGCACTATATGTATTTGACACACCCTTGAAGTATGGATGTCTATCCTGAAGGGACATGGTGACATAAACAACACTATCTGTATCTGACACATCACCTTGAAGCATGAGTGTCCATCCTAGATGGACACAGCCTTGGAGTATGAATGTGCATCCTAGACAGACACACTGATACTGAAGTTATCTATGATATATGGTAAGTGAATGTCAAAGTGAAATTTGAGAGGGGTATGGGGTGAGAATTTTTCATTGTGCATGGGAAAATTTATCAGACCAATTGTCTCACACATCACCTTGGAGTATGAATGTCCTTCCTGGATGGACACACTGACACTGGAGTCAGCTACCATATATGGTAAGTGAATGTCAAAGTGAAATTTGAGAGGGGTATGGGGTGTGAGAATTTTTCATTGTGTGTGGGAAAGTTGACCATACATACAGCCTTGAAGCATGGATGTCCTTCCTGGACAGACACACTAACACTGGAGTCAGATACCATATATAGTAAGTGAATGTCAAAGTAAAATTTGAGAGGGGTATGGAATGTGGGAATTTTTTGTTGTGTGTGGGAAAGTTGAGCAGACTAATTCACTACACTTTGACTATATGATGTATGGTACATTTTTTTGACTTGTGTGGTAGTAACAAACATTATACAATTACATAGGACATTTGCAACAACACACTAAAGTTGGACAAGAGGACCAAAGCAGCAACATCAAGGATTTTTTACCTACAGTAGCATCAGCAAATCACTGATTTTTGAACAGTGCATACAGTAATTATCATAATGTTACAGTATGTTACAGCATCTTACAGCATCCCTTGCTGCAGGGTGCTGGTTGCACAGAGACACAGACTGACACAGTGCATAACAGCACAGTGTCACATAGGTAACTTGATAAAATTTCTCTGAGTTCATATTGACAAATATTTGTACCTGAGCTTTTCCTAGTGTAGTCAGCCAATCCATTTTCACTCCAATCTTCAAGTTCACTTGCACCCTCATGGCCATCAACAGTATTGACCACACCATCAATTAACAACAGCAATGATGACACCACCATCAGCTCTGAAAGCATGAGAGATGACAACAGCACTACCACCAACATGATGCTGACCACCACCATCAACCATGATGATGTTGATGCTGCAATGGACACAATACTGACCACCACTGATGCCAACAACAATAACCTGCATCAACCACCACCACCCTGACCAGCAGCATTGGCTACATCATGAGTGTGATCACACCATCAGGTATGTTTTCTTTTTTTGTTTCATTTACTGACTATTATTACAGGTCTTCTGTGTGCACACTTGCACCTTCATAGGTGCCACCCCCCTCTTTGCTATGGGTCTTGGGCATCACATGGAGCATAAAACTGCTCATAGCAACCATATCCAAACAGCAGATGGACCCATCATGACAGAATAGGTCTCTTCTCCCATAACATGCTTTTTTGGGTCATTCAGCACACTCTGGTACCACCCCCCTCTTTGCTATGGCCTGCTGTGGCCTGCCATGGGTCTCTGCAATCACATGAAGCATCAAACAGCCCATAGCAACCATATCCAAACAACAGATGGACTCATCATAGCAGAATAGGTCTCTTCTCCCATAACATGCTTTTTTGGGTTGTTCAGCACAGTCTGGCACCACCCCCTTCTTTGCTATGGCTTGCTATGGGTCTCAGGCATCACATGGAGCATCAAACAGCCCATAGCAACCATATCCAAACAGTAGATGAACCCATCACAGCAGAATAGATCTCTTCTCCCATAACATGCTTTCTTGGGTTATTCAGCAAGTCTTGCTGCAACTGCAAGTTTCTATGAATCTCAAAGATTGCATGGGCCATAAAACAACCCATGGAAACCATAGCAGCCCATAATATATAGTACATCAACCTCCCATAACACAATAACACTGCTGTCCAACAACATGCATTTTTGAATGATGCAGCAGGTTTTTCTATGTCTTTCTATGGGTCTTGAAGATTACATTTGGCATCAAAAAATCCATGGAAACTAATAGCAACCCATAGTATATAATACATCAAACAAAATATGTAAATCTATCATCTGACAACATCTTTATTGGGTGGTGTGGTAGGTCTTGCCATGATTTTGTACAAGTCTCAAGGATTACATTGGGCATAAAGCAACCAATGACAACCCATAGCAACCCATATAAATCCATAAAATATAACACATCAACCTTCTGTGATACAATAAATCCATTGTCTGACAACATATGTCATTGGAGAATTTGGCAGGTCTTGCTGTCAGTTGCTATTGGCATTGAGGATTGCATTTAATATCAAAGAGCACATGGAAATCCACAGCAGCCCATAAAATTGTCAGAACAAGTTCCTCCAATTAAACTCCAACTAAGCATAATTGACAAAGGATGAAGGGGCCAGAGTGTGAGGGTATTGGCTTCAAACCACTCCCTCATATTTCAGAAGGAAAGAGGCTGGCAGAGTTCCAAGAGTAAGATAGGTGAAACTAACTTAGACAGGAGGGAGGACAGAGTGAATAGACTTGCTCAGAGGAAGCAAATGGGAGGTGTTCAATGTGCAATTTACAAACTGAGAATAAGTCCTCAGTTCCCTAGAGTTTATATACAACAAAAGGAGGTTATGTAAGTCCAACAGAACAAGTAATCAAACTATGGAGGAATGGAGGGTATCATATGACTAGGAACAGAGATAAGAGTTAGAATGGAGAAAGGTTACAGAAAGTGAAGCTAACTAGAAAAGTACAAACATATTGGAAAATGATTGGACAGGAGATAAGTACAAATGAGATCAGAGGAGAGATTATGTAATAAATACAAATGGAGAAGAAAGCAGAGTTGTACATACTAAAGTCAGAGTTATGCCCACTAGAGGGGTGTTCATATTCAACAAGTCAGACATGTGCATCAGAGTTTGCATGGTCATGACAAAAATACAATACATTGACCTCCTATGATACAATAAATCTGTCACCTGGCAACATACTTTGTTGGACAATTCAACAGGCCTTGCTATGACCTGCTATTGGTATTGAGAATTGTACTGAGCAGCAAATAACCCATTGAAGCACATAGCAACCCATAAAATATCCAAGATTTGTCTACTGAGCCAGCTTTGAATGCAATGATATTCTATCATTGAAAGCTAATATGTTATTTTTTATGAGATGCCATGAGTTGCTATGGGTTGTCATTTATTGCTTAATGCCAAATGAGAATTTCAAGACCCATAGCAACCCATGATAAGACCTACTGGACCACCCAACAAAATATGTTGTTAGAAAACATTTATTATGCTACAGAAAGCTGATGCATTGTATATTATTAGTTTCCATGGACTTCCATGAGTTGTTTACTATCTTACTATCTAATATATGTAATCCCCAGTACCAATAGCAAGTCCTAGCAAGGCCTGTTAAATCAGCCAACAAAGTATGTTGTTAGACAACAGATTTATTGTGTTATAAAACATAGGTGTCAGTGACAATACAAATTAATGGTATGTCTTGTTTACCTGACAGTTTAATGAATATCTTGACTTTTTGTCATAGAGTACCTGTTTCTCTCCTCTGATACTTTTAGGGTTAACTCATCAATTTTTTCTAGTAGCTCAACTCTCTCAGATCTTCAAGGCATCAGGAATGGCAGTAGCAGGACAGAAGGGCATACATATTCAAATTTACTATACATTTACCATCACAGAATCTATATTCTACTTTGTCCATCACCTGTGCTACCAAGAGTTTGACCTGGCTTCAGAGCACTGTCAGAGTATCAAAATCATCCTGTCCATAGCCCATCCATAGCCCATCCATAGTCATTCCAATGCCACTGTGAACACCACTTATGATGAGCAAAGGCAGTTGGTTGACAATCTAGGTAACAATATCCAGGAGCATGCATCATTCAGTTCCAACTGTGACCAGGACAGAGAAGCTGGGGAAAGGTTCACTCAGCTGAATGGTGTGAGTTATAGGAGTGGTGTCTAGAGTGCAGGTGCTAACTGCCATATACAGATTATGATGAGTCCAGTGATGGCAGTTGGTACAGTGTTCCAGGATACACACAACAAAATGTCAGCAGAAAATTGTCAAGTCTGGGTCTTCTCCAGAGATTTCCAGGTGTGAGTCCAGTCAGATAGTGTAGGTAGAGTAGTCAAGGAACAGATTAGGACTGCTTGAGTTCAACGACTTGGAGATAGAGTGTTGCCTCCTTGTGTGGATCCCAGTTTAGGGGCAAGATCAGGAGAAGAGACTAATTTGATTTCAGACTGAAGTCTACTGGACAAAGTATCTATGGCTTTTATACTACCAGTAAGCACAGCAAAGTGCAGTCCAGTAAACTGGGCTAAGAAGTACAGATGAAATTACTAAGGGATGAATATGACAAATGAAAGTTCAAGAATAAAGATGACAAAGATGAGTCCAGGAAGAAGAATGTACAATGGCCAGTTACTGTGCATAGTGACAGAAGTGCACTGATGATGTGCACTGCCACATGCAGTAGAGTACTCTTATGGATGAGTAGACCAGGGATGTGATAGACCAGCCAGAGATATGATGTACCAGCTAGGGATAAGATCTATCATCCAGATTTGATGACTATGAGCTGGACATGGACATGACAGTATCCCCCTCTTAGGGGCCAAACCCATGAGGCTGCCTTGAGGACAATGCTGAGTTTGAATGTATTGTCTGACTGTGAATCTTGAAACTTGAAAAGGTGGGCCTGGTTTCAGAGTCAGCTCCAACAACCCTTTCCCTCTTCAATATGTCTGCCCCTGCTTCTAAGTTGACCACTCCCAATGCCAGTGCTCCTATGCCTGGTATTGACTGAAGGTAAGCCAAGACACCCAATCTCAAGTCAGACATAGAAGACAGCAATGAGGTTGTGGCTGCTAAGGCTAAGGAGTGTCATTGATGCAAAGTCAAGAAGAAGAGGCAAAAAGATGAGGAACATTAGCACTGGGAAGAAGAAGAGAAGTAGTGCTGGGAAGAAGAGGACCAGATATGCCAGGAGAAGGAGGAGGCAGAGAGGAAGAGATGTGAGGAAGAGCAGAGGGTGTGTGAAAAAGTGCAAAAGAAGGTTGAGGAGGAGAGGGTGAAGGCTGTAGAGGCCAACAAGAAGAGGCAGAGGAAGGAGGTTGAGGCAGGGCCTAGTGTAGCCCAGGACTTGGGTACCTGGTAAGTCCAGTGATGCTTCCTGTAGGTGGGCTGACCATTTCCTCCATAGCTGTGAAAAGAAGAAGAGAGTGTGCAAGACCAAGAAACAGGTGGATTATGATGATGAGGAAGAGTTAGAGGTGACCATGGTAAGGAAGGCTGGTGGGAAGAAAGCCAGGAGTGAGGCCTTAGAGGGCCAAATGGAATGACTAATCACCATGGTAGAGGGGATGGCAGCCTGGCTGGGGGAGATGACCCTGGTGCACAGGGAATCAGCCCAGGTGTCTCTCAGGGCTGCAAGGGCCCTGGAGACATTTGTTGATGAGTGTGTGTATTTTTAGCACCTGATGTGTCAAGTACAGAGGAGTTGACTGATGATGACAAGATTAATGTGGGTGAGGTTAAGCAGAAGCTGGCCAGGCTCAGAGAAGAGCAGGAGGAGAGTTGGAAGCCTGGCAAGGGAAAAGGGAAATCTGTGTGAGAAGTTCAGCCAAGGACTCATAACTAGATAAATGTTTCTATAGCAAGGAAAATAAATTGTTAACAGAACAAAGAACAGAATGGAATAAGGAACTAAGAAATGGAACAGAATACAGGAGAGACAAGGCAAGACAAGGAAGAGCATAAGATTACTGGGGACTGGTTATACAGAACTAAGTGGGCCTGGCTTGGTTGGATACTGGGCATGATATTTGTCTACTAATTCTGACATGTTGCCTAGTTTGGTGGCTAAGAGCTATGATGTCTCTTTGTTAGTCCCTTCATAACTGTCCCAGCATACCAGGTAGAGTAGTTTGCAGGTTTTTCATCTCTGGTCAATCTTAGAGTTGAGGATCTCAGCAATCTCAAACTCTAAGTCACCTTCTACCTTGATTGGTGGAGGTGGTGGTTGAGTCTGGTTGGGTATGATGTTGGGTGTGGCCAGTTTGAGCTGTGAGATGTGGAAGACTGGGTGAACAGTGCACATTGAGTCTGGTAGTTGAATAGTGAACAAATGGGAACTGACTTGGGCTATGATGGGATAAGGTCCAAGGTTCTGCTCAGAGAGCTTTTTAGAAGGCCAGGTCAACCTAAAATACTTGGCTTTAATGAAGACATTATTGCCAACTTTGAAGTCCAGAGCCAGGGATCATTTGGCATCAACTGGACCTTGATATTGCTGTTGGGCATTAAGCCATTTCTTCATGAAGGTACTGGTGCAGAGACTCTAAGTCAACTGCATAATCATGAGCCTGGGCAGAGGTGAGATCATGTTCAGGGAATACTGTGAGATTTGGGTGGTAGCCCTTATTAGCATAGAACAGTGATACTCTGGTAGTGGCACTGGGTGCATTGTTATAAGCAAATTCTGCTAGTGGCAGAAGCTCAGCCCAGTTATCCTGTTGGTAGTTACAGTAGATCCAGAGATATTGTTCAAGTGTCTGGTTGGATTGCTTGGTTTGCCCATCCTCCTCTGGGTGATACCCAGAGGTGAAGAGAAGACACATCTAATGCCTTACTGAGAGACTGGAAGAAGTGTGACACAAACTCTAAACCCTGGTCTGAAGTGACATGGGCTGGAACACCATGCTTGGAGAACACATGAAGCAGGAAGAGCTTTGTGAGCTCAGGGGCTGTGATGGTATTGTGAGTAGGGATGAAGATGGCTTGCTTTGAAAGCCTGTTGACCACAACCAGGATGGCTGTGAAGCCTGATGAGGAGGGGAGTTGCTCTATGAAATCCATGGATATGGAGTTCCAAGGCTTCTCTGGGATGGGAAGCTGCTTGAGCAACCCATAGGGGTGGTGGTGCAGTGTCTTAGATTGAGCACAGGCTGTACAAGACTGGATGTAATTCTTGACAAATGTCCTGAGGCCTGGCCAAGTGTATTTGTGATGTATTAGCTCAAGTGTCTGGTTTTGTCCAAAGTGCCCAGAGAGAGGGTGGTTGTGCTTGCAGTGTAGTACCCAGAGACATAGATCATCTGAGTTCAGTATGTAGATTTGAATGTCTAAGAGTAGTCATCCAGACTTGTCTACTGACCATCTGGAATCAGATGTATTAGAGAGCCAGACTTGTGCAATTGGATCAGATGGGAGGGTGGACAGGATGTTGTTATGGAGTTTCTCAATGTCCATGATTTCAACTGTGTGAAGGACTGGAAGCTCAAGGTAGGTAGCACAAAGTGATGCAGAGAGTTGTTCTTGGGTGAACACTGGCCTGAGGTTCTGAGGGTTAACCCAGGTGTAGCCACTATCCCCCTCTTTGGGGTAGATGTCCCAGCATCTAGTGAGTGCATCTGGCTTGGCACTGAGTTTTCCAGGGTGGAAACAAATGATCATATTGAATTGGGACAGTAATTCTGACCAGCAGGCTTGTCATCTAGTCAAAACTTTGGAGGTAGAAAAATACTCTAGATTTTTGTGGTTGGTGACAGTGTCAACTGGAGTGGCAGAGCCTTCCAGGTAATGATGCCAAGTCCAGAATGCTTCAAAGATAGCAAGTAATTCCTTATCATGGGTGTCATAACTTAATTCCAGGGCTGTGAGGGTGTGAGAGTAGAATGCTACAGGGTGAATCTGGCCATCATCACAGGTAATAGAAAGTATACTGGTGATGGCATAATCAGAGGTGTTGATCTCAACCATGATAGGGGGTCCTGGGGGGGTGAGGACAGGAGCAGTAGTGAAGGCCTGCTTGAGGTTATTGAAAGATTGACAACACTCCTTGTTGACTGGATTACTATCTGTGTCAAACTATCATAACATTAGCATGTGTTATTGACTTCTTACCAGTTAAGGACCAAGTCCCAAATAACTGGAGGTCACATGATATGGCAGTTGTCATAGCTGGACTATCACATGGTACCATTACTTTAGTACATTCCTTGATATTCTACAATGTTCTATTCCTTTCTTAGAAGTACTTACCTTCTATATCAGGTAGTTGTAGTTACAATGTGCTGATGTTTATCTGTGCACACAGACCATGTACAGTATGTACATATACTGTACTCAGAGGGCAGAGTTTCCTCAGTCAATTCAGTTCTTACAACTTCACTCAACAACTTGTCTACCAACTTTGGTTTACTCAACACAAACTCCAGGTAAGTCACAGAGTCATGTGCTACTTTCCCTGCCTTGTTTGTTAGGTTATGAGCCCTACAAGGCTCTGACTTGATAAGGTGGTTATATTCAGTCTAACAGATGATTCCCTAACCTTCCCTGTCATGTTTGAATTCCTGGTGGATTTGTGTTTAGCAGTAACCTTTGAGTTAGAGTATATTGGTTTCACCTTTATGTTAGCTATTGGATACTGGTCTATCAATGACCATGTTCCTTTTGGTATTGTACCAGTCTTCACACTCACAGTTTACCTTGTGGTCCATGGTGTATCCATTTCCATGTGGAGAGCAGCCCCTGTGGCCCTCCCACATCTGATTGCTCTGAATCTTCCAGGACCTCCTGTCCTCAAGCCATTTCAACCTCTTGAGCCACCAGCTCCAGAGATGTTTGACAATGGTTATCCTCAATCCTTTATGGATCCTCCTCCTATGTTCAACTGGGCTCTTGAGTTCTTTTAGGACTACAATTTCAATTGGCTGTATGATTACATGCCTATTGTACATCATTTTGTCCTTCTGCAACTGGACTTCTTGTGGCCACAGCATTACTATATGCAGCACACCTTCTTGGTTGCAAGAGCTCTTGGCATTTGGTTTGCCAAGGCATTTAGAACTTATATGTTCTATGCCCCATGCTGAGCCCTACCTGAACTACCATTCCTCAGCAACTTTACTCCCTTTGATCTGTTTCTTATGTGATATCATCTTTGGAGAAATGATCTCTGCTACTTCAATGAACAGTTCACAGAACTATCAGCTCAGTTCTGTCAAGAGAACACTTTCCACCCCTTTACAGGAGGTTTGCACCCAGAGGAGAGGGTCCAAGAGGACTCAGAGGATAGAGGTGAGGGCCCAAGTAGGACCAGTTGTCCACCAGATGAATGTCTGGACAACTGAACTGAGTTTGTCCATTCAGCAGATCAGTTCAAACTCAGCAATGACCTTATGTCTGATCTCAAGGCCTTCACTGGGATTAGGAGAAGAGGAGCTGAGAGAAAGGGAAAGGGACATGCCCTATAGAAGAGGACTTAAGTGGACAGCCTTTGCCCTGGCTATCAAGCTGGATGAAGAAATAGCTTTGATAATGTCAGGAGAAAAGAAGACAACTAGAATCTTCACAAAGGCATACTCTTTGGATGCTAACACTTCCCCTTTACCATTTATCACCACTGAGTTCTCTCCATCAGCCACTCCCTTCCTTGAGATCCACTGGCTATTCCACAGATCATATGCTGCCCCTTCATCTAAACTTCACTGGTATTCCACTCCTCATTCAGTCACTAACTACTGGGGCATAGATATCCTGGTCTTGAAGGATGAAGACCCTGTGTTACTCACTGTCCCAGTGTTCTGGATCAACACTCATCCTGATGAGTATTCCCCAAACTCAGTCTGGGTTCACCCTCTTTGGGATCCTTGACCATTTAGAGAAGTTGTTCCTCCTGTCTTCACCTGGAACAGGTGGCTTGATGACACTGCTAGGGATGCTTTTAAAAGAGGAGTGCAGGGAGAAAGAAAGTACTTACCTGCATGCCTGGTTGAACACACTGATTCCTGTATCAATCAGTGGCTTTCACAGGTTATGAACTTCTGGCATGATCCACAGATTCAATCCCATCTGGACTACCTTGAATCCCATCATCTCTCTTGCACTGATGGAATTCTCTGGTGGCCTGGAGCTATTCTGGACTGACTCCCAGCTTCCCAGGTGGTCATTCCTCCTGGATCAGCATCTTGGAGAGAGGATCTCTGCAGGATCAACCTCCTTCCTCTTCCAGAAGTTGAAGGCTTTGATCTTACAGCTTAAGATCAACCCCACTGAAATGGAAGTGGCATTCAACATGCCCTACCATTGTGTATACCCTTCTCCCTTTTGGATGGAACACCCCTATTCTGGAGGCAGCTGATGGTACTGTGACTTAGGATTTTTGGAAACAGTCTCTTTACATACTTTCTTGAATCCTTCTCTGCTTATGATTCATTTTCCTTATGAGGTATTCCCTCTATCTCTTTTGAACTTGATCAACCTGGAGCCAATGAGAATTCCTCTTCCCAATTACCATTATTGTCTGGACTATAATCTAGGTCTGTTCTTTGACTTGTGTAAACTGGATCCAACTCTGGTCACACACCTGGTACCCATTCTGGTTATAGTTGCACCTAGGGTTGTGGTACCACCTAGAGTACCCACACCCCCAGTATTGGCTCCAGTGGTTGCATGTCCTCTTGTCTTGTTACCTAACCTTTATGAATCAACTGATTTCTTTGACTTGCTTCTTTTACATGATTTGTAGGAATATGGTGGAAGAATCAAAATCTGGTTTTATGAAAAATGTTCAAATTTTCGACACCACCAACTACCCCATGTGGTTGATTGCAATCAAGAATTTCTTGAGGGTTGCTGGTGTCTGGGGGGTTGTCTCTGGTGTTACAACCAGGCCTCCCACTGCAGCAGCAGCAGCAGAACAACCTGATCCTCCCCCAACAGCTGAACAGCTAAAATGCAATGAATTAGATTCAAAGGTGATAGGAGCAATAATGGGACATTGTCTTCCCATTGTGCAGATTGAAATGGACCAGTAAAACACATCCCATGAAATCTGGGAAGCCATGAAGACCCTTTATGGCAAACCCAGTGCAGCCAGAGTATATGTCCAATTCAAGCATGCCATGAAGTTAACCATTAGTGTGAGGGAAGATCCCTTCCCCAAGATTTGTGAAATAAACAACTCTTTTAGTTTCCTTGCATCAAATGGAATGCTGCTCCCAGAGTTGGCATGCACTATGATTATTCTGGCAGCTTTACCTGCTGATTGAGAAAACTTTTCCACCTCTACCCTTGCTACTCTACCAGTAGCCCTGCCTGCTGGCCAGGTTGGCCAGATCCTTACAGTGGACACAATTCTTCCTCAAATCAAGGAAGAATACCTTAGGTGTCACAGGAAGACTCAACTCCCAAGAACCACTGATAAGCAGCCAGGTACCTCAGCCCAACATGCTCAGCAGCAGTGACCCAAGTGTCACAAATGTGGCAAGTCCCACAAAACTGAGGACCATTGAGAAGGTGGAAAACCCCCCACCAACAATAATGCTCCTAAACAGAAAAAGAGGAAGAAAGATAACAAAGGAAAAGGAAAGGCAAAGGTTGGAAAGGCACCAGCCAAGGATAAAGGAAAGCAGAAGGTGAATGTTCAGGAAATGAACATTCAGAAACAATTCACCAATGATGACTCTTCTGTTGAAGAAGCATATGCCTCCTCACTAGTAGCAGAAGTGGGCTGGTCCTTACCTCACTCCCCAGATCAAACTTCTTCTCTCACTATTTGAACTAAGGTTCAACAAGAAATGGAGCTGGATAGGGAGTTTGAGAGAATAAGGACCTGGAAAAACCCCAGAAACACTACATGCAATCAAGGCTTTTATCCAATTGAATATGATTCAGACTGCAAAGGTGCAGCTGGATATTATGCTTATATGTCACCATGTGAATGTTCTAACTCTTCAAGGGAACAGGACAATTACCTATGGCTTATGGACCCAGGAGTGACAAGTCACTCCATACCATTCTGAAAGGATTTTCTTTCATATATTGAGTTCAAGAATCCAATTCCTGTTGGAACCACAGGAAGCAAAAAGATATACTGTCCAGGTATTGGAACAGTTTCCTTCAAAATAACTCTCAATGGAAAAGAAGAATGATGGACATTACACAATGTCTTCTACTCCCCTTCAGAAGCAAAGTGAATTCTTTCCATTCCATCCTTGACCAATGGTCTTGGATATTTCTTTCAAGGAAACAAACATTATACTTGAATCTATGACATGTGAAAAAGACTCTTCCTTGAGGGCATTCATGTGCATCACAGCTCCAATCTTTACTGGTTTACAGGAAAACCTATTGGGAAACATGATCAAAGATTGGCTCTTCTAGTGTGTTTGGACAACAAAACCCCTAGTACATATCTCTCACTTTTCATGGTTGACTTTGATGATGTGTATAATCTGTGGCATGCAAGGTTTGGCCACCCCAGTGATCAAGTTTTATGAAAAGTACCTGCCAACACCATTGGCCTTGATCAACTACCAAAACAACCTAAACCTTTCCCCTGTGGTGAATGTCTAATCAGTAAAATGCATAACAGATCCTTCACACCATCCTTGTCTAGGGCTATTGAACCACTTGCATTGATTCACTTGGACTTACTTCAGTTCACTGTAGAATCTTATTATTGACATGTTTACTGTCTCACAATCATTGACAACTTTTCTGGATATGGCACTACTGCCTTGATTTGTGCCAAAAGCAACAGCACTAAGGTCTTTATAGACTGGCTCACTTGGGCTGAATGACAAACAGGCTTTCATCTTAAATCAGTTCATTCTGACCAAGGGGGGGAATTTATGGCCACTGCTTTTAAGGAGTTTTTATCCTCCCATGGAATTACTCATCAGTTATCAGTCACAGATACCCCTCAACAGAATGGTCAAGCAGAACAATTTAATCACACTGTCATGGAGAAGGAGGAAGTTCTAAGGCATGCTGCCTGTCTTCCAAAATGATACTGGAACTTTGCTTTATTAACAGCAACTTTCACATATAACTGAACTCCTTTCTGATGAGCTAAGTGGAAGACTCCCATTGAGCTCTTTATGAATAAGAAACCTCAAATTTCATATCTCCAAGTCTTTGGCTGTCTCACCTATATCTTTATCCCAAAGGATCAGTGAAAAAATAAGCTATTGCCAAAAGCTGAGGAAATGATCTTTCTAGGTTATCCAGAAGGAATGAAAGGATACATTTTCCTTCATTCAAATAAGAAAATATACACCTTAACTACCATTACATTTGTCAAGAATGTATTTCCCAACTGTCCCATAGAGAAGTTACAACACAAAATCAATAAACCTTTCCTGGCATCCAGTCCTCATGACAAGGACTCTTCCATCAGTGATCAGGAAGAAGGAGGGATTGATCCCCCTCCTTCTGGTCCCATTAGACCACCTACTCCTATTGATGATCCATCTAGGCCTCCCTTAGAGAGTCCACCCCAACACAAGGATATTCCTCCACCCATCAAGGTAGAGGAAGTAGAGGATGAAGATGATATATGACTCACACCTAGAGAAGAATCATCTTACTCACCATCACCTCCTCCTCATCCTTTTTGAAGAAACTTTGACCTTCCTGCAAAGCCTCTTTAACAACCACCACCTTCCAATATTGAACCAAGACTGATCCCTTCCTTCATACCCCCAGTCAACAATCCTAATCTTCCACCATTTTTATCTTGAAATCCAGGAGAAGCACCTGATCCTCATTGACCCCCAGTCCCTTCTGCCCTATGAAGGACTGCTAGGATTCCCAAACCTTGCATAGTTCCTGACAATGTGTATGGAGATAAACCTCCTGCAGAAGTCAAAACTGAAGGTCAATGTGAATGGAACAAATGTGTTGCATCTCCTGAAAATACAATAACTTCTGATCCACCTGTTCTGAACTTTGGACTAGAACCAACAGAGGAACCTACACTGGAACCCAGTGACAAACAAGGGGGAGATCCCTCCCAGAAGCTCTCTCAAGAACTTGGACATGATTTTATTGAATATCTCCTGGCTCAAGCTGTTTCAGACATCCCAAAACAGTATAAGGATGTTCTAAAGCTTCCAAAGGATGAACAAGATAAATGGAAAACTGCAATGGAAGATGAAATCAAGTCTATAAATGATAGCCACATTTGGACTCTCATGGATTGTCCTCCTGATCCAAAACCAGTAAAATGTTGTTGGGTTTTTGCAAGAAAATCTGAGAGAAGATATAAAGCCTGCCTAGTAGCAAAAGGCTTTTCAAAAATATATGGAGAAGATTATGAAGAAATCTTTTCACCTGTAGCAAGACTTGAAACTGCATGTTTACTATTGGCCTATGCCTGCACACAGGATTGGGAGGCCCAGTGCCTTGATGTCAAGACCACTTTCCTCTATGGAAAACTTGACAAAGAAATCTATATGGAACAACCAGAAGGTGTCATATATCCTGAAAAAGCCAACAAGGTTTATCATCTATTGCATGCCCTTTATGGCCTGAAGCAAGCTGCATTAGCTTGGAACAAGGAGCTGCACAAGTCACTCCTTAAACTGGGGTTCATACAAACCAAATCTGATGCAGGAGTTTATGTCTGCAAGACTAAACAAGGCCTAGTAATCTTTGTCATCATCTGCCAAATTACTGCAAGAGAAGAAAGCTTCATTTATGAAGATTTGGGAAGTATGAGATATGGGTGATGTTACTGAATATCTAGGAACCCAGATTTCTAGAAACCAAAAGGATAAAACCATGGTTCTACATCAACAGCCCTATGTTCAGAAAGTTTTAAAATGCTTTCAAATGGAACAATGCCACAGAGTTAGAACACCACTTCTGAGTGGTTATGTCCCCATCCCTGCCAACAAAGACTATCAGTTCTCACCTGCCTTATGGCAGAAGTATCAACAAGTTATTGGATCTCTTCTCTATGTCATGCTCAGGACACATCCCAATATCACCTTTTCTGTCATTCACATGTCTCAGTACATGTTGAACCTGACACAACAGCATCTAGCAAGGTGATGCATATAGTGAAATACCTTTCATTGACAAAGAACTTGTCAATTCACTATTTCAAAGGAGACCTTAGCTTGGACTGCTATTCTGATTCTGATTGGGCAGGAGATAAGGAAACTTATTGTTCTACCTCTGGCTACTCTATGTTCATTGGATGAAATCTCATATCCTGGTGATCCTGAAGACAACCTACTGTTGCACTCAGCTCTACTGAAGCAGAGTACATGTCACTCTGTGATGCTGGTCAACAAGTCAAGTGGATCACCACACTCTTCAAGGAAGCCCATCTTCCTTTAACAACAGTAATCATTTTTGGGGATAATAAAGGCTCTATTCATTTAGCCAATAATCCTGTAGTTGAAGGATGATTGAAGCATATCAATATCAAATACTATTGGCTTCATGAATCCATTGAAAACAATGACTTCATCCTGGACTATGTATCCACTGACCATCAATGAGCAGACTCTATGACCAAGAGTCTTACTTGGCAGAAGCACAACCATCATTGCCTATTACTTGGTCTTTACTAAAGACAAGTCAAGAGTGAGGGGAAGTGTTGACAGGATTACTATCTGTGTCAAACTGTCATAACATTAGCATGTGTTATTGACTTCTTACCAGTTAAGGACCAAGTCCTGAATAACTGGAGGTCATGTGATATGGCAGTTGTCATAGCTGGACTATCACATGGTACCATTACTTCAGTACATTCTTTGATATTCTACAACATTCTATTCCTTTCTTAGAAGTACTTACCTTCTATATCAGGTAGTTGTAGTTACAATGCACTGATGTTTATCTGTGCACACAGACCATGTACAGTATGTACATATACTGTACTCAGAGGGCAGAGTTTCCTCAGTCAATTCAGTTCTTACAACTTCACTCAACAACTTGTCTACCAACTTTGGTTTACTCAACACAAACTCCAGGTAAGTCACAGAGTCATGTGCTACTTTCCCTGCCTTGTTTGTTACTTCTTAGAAAAGTTCCAAGGAACACCTTTTCATGTCAACTGGTTAAGAGGTACCACAATATCAGAATAATTGAATATAAACTGGCAGTAAAAGTTGGTGAAGCCCAGAAAAGACTGGATATCCTTCACCTTGCAAGGTTCAGACCAGTCAACAATTATTTGAATTTTGTCTGGGGACATTGTCAAACCTTCTGGGAAGAGGCAATACCCAAGATATTCCACCAAGTCTGAGTGGAACTCACACTTCTCTGGTTTGACATAAAGACTATGCTGCTGGAGACAATGAAGTACCTCCCAGACATGTTGCTTATGAGACTCTTTGTCTCCAGAGTAGATCAGAATGTCATCTAGATAGACAACAATGCACACATCCAGCATATCAGTGAAGATAGTATTGACAAAGCACTGGAAGGCTGCAGGGGTGTTGGTGAGGCTGAAGGGCATTACTAACCACTCATAGGATCCATAGCACATTCTAAAGGCAGTTTTCCACTCATTACCAGGGGCAATCCAGATGAGGTGGTAGGCATGCTGGAGATTGACTTTTGTATAGATTTTAGTGTGGCTAGGGGAATCCAAGAGATCAGAAATGAGTGGTAGTGGGTAACAGTCCTTCTTGGTGAGTTTATTGAGACCTTGATGATCAACACAGAGCCAGAGTGATCCATCCTTCTTTTTTATGAAGAGGACAGGGGCAGTGTGAGAGGAAGTGGTGGGGTGAATGAAGCCAGTAGTAAGATTTTCATTGATAAAAGTCTGGAGAGCTTCAAGCTCAACTGGGGATAGAGAGTAGATGGTTCCCAGTGGTGGGGTAGCTCCTTCTTCTAGCTTAATCTTCAAGTCATATTCTTGATGAGGCAGGAGTGTAGAGGTCTTTGCTTTGCTGAAGGCATCAGTGAAGTCATGATACTCCTGGGGAAACCCAGATAAGTCCAGAGGAGTGGTAGCAGAGGGAGACTGGGCTTTTGCTGAGTCTTCAGGATGCAGTTGAAGTTGGAACTGTAGAAATCCCTCTAATTTACATGTGCATGCATATGCAGCAGCATTAATTAGAGCAATGGGGGAGCCTTTAGGGGGGTGTGGACTGGTGAGTTGACAGAGGATACAGATGGCACAAGGCTGGGATCAGATGGCACAAGGCCAGGATCAGAGTGGCCAGGAGAGGCTAGAGGTGTCAACAGGGGGGTTGGCACTCATTGTGCAGATGTCTGGAACTCAAGACTACCTAATACCCAGTCAATCAACAGATTGAAGTGGGTGAGCCAGTTATGCCCAAGGACAATTCTACATTCAGAATCCAATGGAACAAGATACAAGGTTACAGGGGTGACTTTACCTGACTCTGGGAATAGGTTTGACAAATCTATAGCATGGGTAATTACAAAGTTTGAAGCACTGTCAAAAAGCCAGAGTGAGATGGGAGAAACAGGATAAGAGGGGAAGAAGTGTTCAGATGCAAACTTGTGATCTATGAAGCAGTGGGTGGACTCAGAGTCCACAAGTGCACAAAGTTGAGGTAGGTCATAGGAAACAAGTGAGATGTGGGGGGTCAGGGAGTTGGGATCAGAAAGAGCAGACATGTTGAGGTGAGCCTCTAGAGGGGCACAGCCGGAGTCAACACAGCTCTCAGTCTGTGCAGAGGTCTGAGAGCTGCTCTCTATTTTTTTTGCCTCAGTGGAGTCACCTGAGGTTGAGTCTGGCTTGGAAGAGCAGGACTCACTAGGAGTTGCTGAGGTAGTAGTGGCCTGGGCTTTCACCTTAGCTGCTTTCTTGGGGCAATTCTCAGCAAAGTGACCATTGTCACCATAGAACATACAGAGCTTGTTATTGCAGTGTCACTTGCACTCTTCTGTTGTTAGCTTACCATCCTTGCCTAGCTTATTGTCTAAGTCTGGCTTAGGTGTACTGGTCTTGTTCAAGTTGGACAGTTTGGATGTAGGCTGATTAGAGCTGGAGTTGTTGGATTTGGCCTTGTCTTGGCTGGTCTTGTTAGACTTATTGTCCCCTGAGCTTGAGGACTTATTGTTATTTGTGCTCAAGGGTGATTGAGTCCTGTTAGCATGCTGAGTCTCCTCCTTGTGCTCCCAATAGTGAGCATCAATTTCTTGGGCTAGGTGGCAAAGGTCACCCAGTACCCAGGGTTTGCCAATTCAACATATTTCATCTTTAATCTGGTCTGGCAGTCCAGAGTAGAAATGATGATGCAGAGCACCATTGCCATAGTTATGTACTTGGGACACAATCCTGTTAAACTTGACCACATACTTGTTAATTTGTTGGGTCTCCTTCATTTGGAGATGGTCAAGCTGACTCTCAGTGTCAGCAACTGGATCATGGGGGCTGAAGGTTGTTTGGAGCTTGATGATGAACTCTTTCCAAGAGTCCATCCATAATGGCCAGTCATTGGGATTGTCTTCTGTGAGCAAGTCTGGTTCAAACCATTCAAGGGCCATGCCCTTTAGGAAAGACTGCATATAAGTAACTTTGGCATGGTCTGCAAGAAAAGCATGAGGCCAATCTTGGAAGTTGAGCTTGCATTGGACCAGGAAAGTCCAGAGTTCCTTGGGTTTGGTACCATTTGCCCTAGAGGATGAAGATTCATTTTGATTGGAAACCCTAGCTAGGTTCTCAATGGCAAATGCCAGGTTGCCAAAGACAACCAGTCCAGGATCTAATTCTTTGTCACCCTCTTGGGCATCAATGAATGGGTTGTTCTCTTCATCATCATCATCACTCCCTGAGTTATTTCTGGGATCATCTCCAGGATCATTGTCAGGGGATGTTCTGACAGTGTGAGTGGGTTGGAGGCTGAGACCTCTGGGAAGACAGTTTGGTGGGGGTGATTGGTGCATAAGAAGCTGCACTTCTGCTGGTGAAGCTTCTAAAGGTGTTTGCTGCTGCTGCAGTGTGTCTAGTGTTGATTACAGCATTAATTGCAGCTTGTCTGCAAAGCTCAGTTACTGAGCTGGATGCAAAGGCAGATGCTGACATAGGTGCAGCTGCCTCTGTGGTGTGGGAATGAAGGCAAGTTGTCATTGTCATGATGGGGTAGAGTTGAGGTGTTCAGGAAAGATGAGTGAGTGAACTCACACAAGAGTGAGTCTAAAATACTGTCAAGTCCAGGTCTTCTCCAGAGATTTCTGGGTGAGTCTGGTCAGATAGCATAGGTAGAGTAGTCAAGGAACAGATTAGGACTGCTTGAGTTCAACAACTTGAAGATGGAGCATTGCCTCCTTGCATGGGTCCCAGTCCAGGGGCAAGATCAGGAGAAGAGACTAATTTGATTTCAGACTGAAGTCTACTGGACAAAGTACTATCATTGGACCACCAATGCATAATTTTCACTATTTGTTGAATAACTCTACAACACAACTATTTTATGTCCTCAGCCTTCATTGGGAGGTTCCAATGCTTCCTATCTATAATTCTGTACAGACCCAGTATTTTAATTTGCAGTGAGTTGTTCAGCAGCAATGAAAGAATGCAGAGGGTGCCAAAAAGACATCCAATGCATACTTTCATCATGATCTGTCACACATGGCACAACAGTAAATTTACACTCTAACTTGAGGCACAACTAGTGCCAAAGATATGCCAGCTTTGTATGGCATGCACTGTTGATGAGGTTGAATGTCAGACAATGCAGAGACTGAATGGACATCCACAGTGTGACTTCCTCTTTAGGTATCTCTGTCACCATCTCTGAAAGATTCTGGAATAGCAAACACAATTTGAGATTTCTGCCAAATGTAAAATGCATGAACCATGGAGGATATTGAATTCTAGGTCTCTCCAATTTTTTGTGTTGAATGGGTGGAAGGATCACTTTAGATCTGTATGTTTAGTACATTTTTGACCTATTTTGGAAGATGGTCAAACAACTTTTGATACCAGAAACACTATGCAATTTCTTTTCTTTTCAACCAAGGGTGCAGTAATAATAAATATGGTGTATATATTCTAATCTACTTATTCTGGTATCAAGAAGTTGAAGGAGTAGAGTGCTGGACTGCATTATGCATGGACAGTCCTTTATGCATTGATGGTCCAATGATAGTGACCTGGCCCTATGGTTTACAGGCTTCCCTATGCCACTCACCACAAGCTCTGCCACCATCCAGAGACCACATACCTTGATGCAGGATAAGATTAGTCACATTTATGTAGGTGAGAGTGAAGTAAACCTATAGTGCAATACAGCAGACTATTATCAATTGACAGCCAACCTGGATCCAGTGAGTGCTCCCCCCATTGAAAAAATGATATTGTGAATATCCCTCAGCTTGGACATAGATACATATGCATGTTGTATGTTATCATGGCCACCAGCACCCCAAATCACAAGGTCAGACAGGGACACTGTTTTCCTGCCCACATCTGAAGCCCTGTCTATAAAAACATTAACAAGGATGACAACCAAAGATGTTTGCAGTGCCTTGTCAAGTGTAGAGACTGAAGTGAGAAGAAGATAGCCACACTAGGAGACTTGTGCTCACTGACATTGAGAGGAGTATAACATCACAATCAGAAATGGAGAAATGCTCATTGCATCCATATCATCATGAGGAGCATCAAGAGGGTTGGTAATCAAAAGAATTGGCTTGCATCAGATTTCTGTTGGCTTGTGGGGGGTGTCAGAAGCACTGCATAACCTCAGTCAGCAAAGGAGTCCACAATGGGAAATTCCTTGAAGCTTTTGAAGAAGTTGCTGATGAGGTTCTGATAAGCAGAAAGCAGCTGCTGTATGCACTGTATACAGTCAAGAATCAAATAGATAATCTTTGTCATCAGATAGTTCCAGATAACAAGAAGAAGGTTAAGCGAGACTTGTATCACAGTGGAGGATATCTGCTTTATCAATCCATGTTTTTATGTATTGCTGCACACTTAGCAGATTAGCCAGCAATAAATAAGGTGGCCACATCATGACTCACCCAGAATATAATCTATAAATGCAAGCAGCAGCTTGTAGCAGAGTGAGGAGAAATCCATAATTTATTGCCTCATCAGCTTAGTAGAGAAGATGAGAAAGTACATGGGCATGATAGTTCTGAATGTTGATATAGGAAAAAAGGAGTTTGGATGATGTGTTGACCAGATGTATGGGGTGAGGGGCCTTGGACCTGTTGTTCATGAATGAGTTTACGGTATGCTCCACTAACTCCTGCCTCATTAAGCCTGACAAGTATGTTCCCTTCAGTGAACTTTCAACATTGATTTGATCCAGGAGGGAATGATCAAGAATCTTTGACAACAAGCTTTCAAGGTATTTGATCTGGTGCATGGGAGGGAGGAGAGAAAGTTTGCATTGATGCACCCTGAACAGTTGTTCTATAACCATGTAATACATTTGAAATGAAGATGATCTTCCAAAATAACCTCCTTCACTCTTCTCCCCATTCTACTGCCACATGCTTCCTCCCATCTTTGTCTCAGAACACAGTTTCATGGTGAGCCCAATGAGACTATGGTGTGCTTGACAAGAGAGACCAACCAAGTACAGTGTGCCTTGTAAAGAGGCTGACCAGAATATGCAAAAATTCTTCAGGGTGCTGGTTGATGTCAGTGGCACTGTTGACAGAGATCTGTTCTCCTATCAAAGGGATTAAGCAACAAGTTAGCCTCATTGTATGTTGCTGACAGGGTGTGGAGTGTCACCCATCCTGGGCATATAAAGTACTTTGCTGTTTGTTAGCCAGCTTCTATGTATGATGATTCTTCATTGCATGCTAGGATGTTTTCACAGCTCTTTATCTTTATCTCCTCTATAATGCATCTGACATCCCTCAAGGTCCTGCTGCTTTGACAATACAATACAATATGGGAATAAGAACTGCAGTGAGCAATCAAGAACATTGCAACATTTGCAACAACATTTCATTATTGTGTGCCTTATAACATTAGGATGGGAAGTGTGGCAGTGCACTTGCACCTAGGGGGACACATTGTGTAGGGCTTGGTCCTGGCTTTCTATTAAGCCCTGGGAGGCAAGATCTGAGATGTATGTACATGAATTCAGGAAAAGAGCTGAATGGCTCCAGACCATATCCAGACCTATGAGATGTCATGAGTTGTGACATAGACAATGCACAGGAAATGCAAAGTGGGAGTTGTTGGCTGCAGGATCCAGATGCTTCTTGATGGGAACAGACAGATGCTGCACAAGAAGAGGGTGGAGGAATAGCTGACATTGCTTGAAAGCTGGCATGAGATGATGGGGACACTCAATGTACCTAATAATGAATCCAGGTTATCATGATTTGATTCCCATCTGGCTTCCAGAAAGGTTAAGGCCCATTGCAGAGACAAAGTGAAGGATAAAGCAAAAAAGCTTGCCCACCTTGAGTCATCAGCATACTAATTCCTCTGAAAACCAATTCATATAAGGTCCTCCATCCCAAAAAATCCTGCTTACCAGGTCATACACCTTCATTGTCTGAAAGAATAGGAAACTCATCATATAGTATGACAGGAAGTGATGGGTTCAGAGAGGAAGTTCTTACAAAGGACATGTGGTGTGTGGGGAAATTAAGATGATGTCCCTTCATATTTTGCTTTATGTGTGTGTACATGGATTGTGGACTTTGCACATACATATTGCTTGCCTCCCACACTTCTTTCACTAGGTCAGTTTCAGCTTGAGAGTACCCAAGATCTCAAGGCCAGCAATGGTAAAGATACATACTATCATGTACAATACTTGAATTGATCATTTTAGTTCCAATGATCCACTAATGCAACAGTGGGATGAAGATCTTGTGGTCAGCCTGGCCATTACATTTCTGCAAAGGACTACATGAAGATTGCAATGTCAGGTGTTGCCTCACTTGGTGGTCCAGGCTCCAGTCAGGAATTGAGTTTTCCCATACTACCTCTTGATTGATGTATCTACTGAGCAATTCCTTTGAAACTCATGCAAGCATGAGAACAAGTCATTCTTCTGACTGGCACAATCTTGCAGTAACACAGATAATAGCTCCTTGTTGTATTCTCTAACATTGGTCAACCTAGCCAGTTTCACACTGTTAAAGGATTGGCTGGACCGAGGGGACTCATATGTATCTGTGTACATGTTGCAGTGCAACCACTGATCCTATCAAAAGCTGTACTTCATTTGTCAGACCATGATCCTGAAGATCAACAGGTTTATGATCTCATGTATTCAAAGAAAGCCTGTGGCTAATGCAGTCTGGCCTGTCATGAGTACAGCAAGGCTAATGACCATCTAATGGCCCAGATTGTGATCTACACACTCTTGTGACTTAGTCATTGTCCTACTCCTGCATGTCCTAGCCCATGCCACCTCTGCAGCTATTACCAGCCTGTACCAGCAGCTGCCTTGCCACCTGCTGCTTGCAACTTTTGCTTCTCAATCTTGTCCATCTGTCATGGCTCTCAGTGAGTATACTCCAGAGAGATTTGTGAGGAGCACATATTAGCAACCTTGAGTACCCACTTGGGATTCTTTTGGAAATACTAAGCTGATATCATGTATTCTTACCTGTAGTAAGCAGGACTAGGGTAGATGCAATATGAAGCTTTCTGGCAATGTCTATAGGTCAAGCAAGATATCTAACAGTGCCAGTTGGCAGTTTCCAAGTTTCCTGATGACTATGGTAGGTCTTCTATTTGCCTCAAAGTGGGCAGTTGACCTGAGCACATGTACAGTGGCTCAAAAAACTGTCCGCATGTTTGCATGTTTTACATTAGTTATAACTAAATGCAATAACCCCTAACCCTAGCCCTAGCCCATGAGTGTATGGAATGCCATACATGCTCTTGGCTTTCTATTGGTCCATGAATCAAGTGATTTGGATAGGAATTGATAGAGTAGCAGCCATTTGGAAATGACATGTCATGCAGACAGTTGTTTGACTTAAAGTTTTGATTATATATATTGACCCTGGCATGCTGTGATATCATTACATACATCCATCAAGGGTTCTATTATGTTACCTTTATGTAATGAGTATCATCCAACATATATAAACCCCACCACCCTCTGCTCATTTTCTCATCATCATTATGAAATCCATTTCCACCTCTCAAAGACAAAATATCATCTCTCTTGCCTCTCTTGGCCTGTCTACTAGGAAGATTGCCTCACAGACTGGTCTAGGGAAGTCTACAGTATCCAAGGTTCTTCAGGAAATCCAACCAGAGAGGCCTAGGCTTTATGGTGGTTGCCCTTCCAAGCTTTCCTCCATCAACAAAAGGGCCATTGTCCAGCAAATCCTTACTGACAAGGTCAAAAATGCTGTTCAAGCCACTCATTTCATCAACTCTATTGTTGATAGTCCTGTTTCTTCTCAGACAGTGAGGAATACCCTCAAAGAACCCTCATTGAAGGCTGTGGTGAAGAAAAAAAGCCATTGCTTTCTACTGGTCACAAGAAGAAGAGGTTAGCCTTTGCTCTCAAGTATCAGCATTGGACTGTGGAGGACTGAAAAAGAGTTATATGGTCAGATGAGACCAAAATCAACAGGATTGGGTCAGATGGACAAGAGTATGTGTGGAAAAAGAAGGGTGAAGGGCTTGTTTCCAGAGAGGTCAAAGGTACAGTCAAGTTTGGAGGAGGTTCACTCATGGTTTGGGGATGTATAGGGTGGAATGGTGTTGGGGTCTTGAGTGAGGTTGAGGGATGGATGGATGCTGAACAGTATGTGGCCATTTTGGAGGAAGGGTTGCTTCAAACCATGGAGGAATCTGGAATTCCAGAAGATGACATTATCTTTCAACAAAATAATGACCTCAAGCATACCTCTAGAAGAGCCCAGAAATGGTTTGAAGAGCAAGATATCAAGCTTCTAGACTGGCCTGCACAATCTCCAGACCTCAACCCAATTGAACACACTTGGAATCACCTCAAAAAATCTCTCTCAGGTTATGAGAGTGCTCCTACAGGAGTTCATCAATTGTGGGAAAGGGTGGTAGTGGAGTGGGGGAAGATTTCTGTGGAAGAGTGTCAAAAATGGATAGGAAGCATGCCTAGAAGGGTTGAAGCAGTTATCAAGGCCAAAGGAGCTCATACCAAGTACTAGATAGTTGGATTTTTGTAAAGTCAAAACACTGTCTGCATGACATGTCATTTTCAAATGGCTGCTATTCTATCAGTTCTTATCCACATCAGTTGATTATTGGACCAATAGAAAGCCAAGAGTAAGTATGTTATTCCATACACTCATGGGTTAGGGCTAGGGTTAGGGGTTATTGCGTTTGGTCATAGATAATGTAAAACATGCAAACATGTGGACAGTTTTTTGAGTCACTGTATATAGAGCAACCTTTTTGTGCCAGGCATGGATTATGATTCCAACCATAGGCACAACTGTCTTGGCACACTGGGAGGTATCATACTCAGAGTTAAGCATTACTTTGACCCAGTATCTCATATTCAGTGCTTTCATATGTTGTGCTCTACTGTATAAGTTATCCAGTGAAAAGCTGCTATGACCATTGGGTGGTATGCAGGGAATTATACAAGCCAGCTACTACTTTCTTACTTAAATATGATTGTCATTGTTGCTTTCTTCATGAATCAACATCATACCAATACCACCAGTAATGTCATTTTACAGATGAAATAGAAAATGTAGCATCTCTAAGTCATGATCCTGCAGAATCTCCATCCTTTCTCACACTCTGCTAGGGCAATGGATCTGCTTTCAATTGATGTAAGGAGGGTAATAGGTTTCATGAGTCTTGCTAGCCCAGTCAAAATCAAGTAACATGAATCATTCACCATCTTTGACAATGTCATTGACATCCCAAAGGTTGCCATGCATGAAGCTTTCATTGTGAAAATCATTGATAAAAACAGTAACAGCCTCCTCCAGCATTTTTAGGTCTGGGACACAATCACAATGATTACAGAAAGATCAATACAAATCAGTAGGCTGTGAAAGAGGGTGCTCATCAATGTCAAGGGCTTCCATGACCACCATATACCATCCACCTGATAGTTTCTCAAAAGGCAATAAGTTCAGGAGTGTGTCCCTTCCTAGCACAGAACTGATGGGCATTAACCCTGTATGTATATCATGATGAATTTGATGCAAATTTGTCATCTGGGCTTCATTTTCAGTTGTCCAAAGAAGATCAGCCTACCCCTGAGTTTCTGAGTCTCCTTGTATGTGAATTCCTGAGACTTGCCATCAGGATCAGTATGTTTTGCCAAGATGGATACTCTGGATTAAAGTCAGGAAATTCAAGGGCAAGAATCAGCTTCAAGTACATATTGTCAAGTTTCTGAATTGCAATCCTGAGGGCTCTGAAAGTACAGGTGGCTGTGTCTTGCAAGGCAAGCTGTTGTGAGTGCCAACTCAGAGGGATTATAGGCACTAGGACTTGGGATTGGATTTTCCTAGTGAAAATAGACCCAACATGCCAATGCAGGGACCTAGTCAGATCAATGAAAATAGTTCAGTATACCATAGATCAAAGCAAACTTACCAAACATGATGATATGGAAACAGGGCAAGACTAAAGGGAGCTGAGAAATGTTGGACTTATCAGTGTTCAAGTTTCAAATAAAGTGATTGTAATATATTAATGCTTGGGCAAAAGGATTGCCACCACCACTTCAAATCTCATTCTTGCCCTCTGTTATCACTAACAGAAACTTGTCCTCCACCATTAAATGACCATCAGTCCGACATTGAGTTGACCACCTGTAGTGGCCTTCAACTTAATGTTATACATGTATAATTCTTTCCTGAACATGTCCATTTGATCATGCTTGTTTGGAAGATGTACATCTGATATGACAGGTTGCACAAAATGATTATCTTCATGAGTTGGTTTGTACATCTGACAAGAATCAAGAAACTGTGCAAAAATAGGCTCCATAAGAGTGACTGGAACAGGATCCTCAGCCTCAGGAGGTATTGGCAGAGGTACACATGCTTCTTCTGTGTAGTATCAAAAATCCTTGTGCCACTTGACAGAGCTGGGGGCTTATCCACAAGATACATACCCCAGTCTTTCAAAAGCTCTGGTGTTGGTTTCTCTGCTTGATGTGATGATCTAGATGAGACCACAAGAAAACAGCAAGAGCAGATACCTTACCTTCACATGATGGTCATACAATAATATGCAGGTGCTCCTGCACAGGAACATTGATAAAAATGTTGGCCAATATTGATGTAGGCTCTAAAGACTCATCAAGGTTGAGATCTTTAAGTTTGTGTTCAAGTTCAGAGTTGTTGGGCAGGGAGGTGTGATAGAAATCCAACTGGTCAGCACAACATGTGTATTGTGTCTCATGCTTGTGTACTTTTCTGAGAGTGTGGATATTCTCAGACCTTGCAATCTTCACTGAGAAGATATGACTATGCATGTCACCTAGGACCAAGTAGTTGGGGCAGAGTGTGGGTTATGGCATAGGAGGCACTGAAGAAAACAATGAGACCCATGATCAGTATATGAAGGCAGATGGCTGACCTGTGACTGTGAGTTGGGCCACAATCAGTGGAGCAACAGTGAAATCACAAGGAACTCATAGGTTGCTGGTACATACAACTCCATGAGGCTAAGAAGAGTCTGAACATCATCATCACTGCACCCAACAGCACCAGGAGCACAACCTTTTTGCCACTGTATTTGCCTTTACTTCACCTTACCCTTAGCATCCCTAATGGCAGTTGTTCCTTTACACAACTATTTTTGGGAACACCTGATACAGTAATATGCCCACTAGCAGACTTTAGCCTTGAGCTCACAGCCATGGCAGCTGGCATGATGCAATCAGGCAACTTGTCAGGGTCAGATTTGTCTGTTGTAAGACATCAGCTACATGACTCACAATTGTAAACTGCAACTTACCATAGCTAAGTGATGTTTGTTGTGTCTGTGAGATGACAGGATGAGCTGGAAGCTGACCAGATGTATCTAATGTAAATTGTCAGTATATGCTTCAAAAATATATGTAAAACAACTTACCACAGCCTGGGAGTAATGATTGCTGGGCCACAAGAACTGCAGAGTGGTCTGAACAACTGAAGATGGGAATGGGTGAGAGGAAAGGTGACTGGAGCCCCCTTTGTCCAAGAGTTGACAAACCTGCAGCTTCAAAGCACACATTGGAGGGAGGGTCAGTTGTTGAGCAAATAGAGATAAGTGCTGGAATTACATGATAAGCACTCACTACTCTGCTCTAGGAGATTTGTCATGTGTGATGACACTGATGAAGCACACTTGCATGTGATTCTATAACTGGCTATAGGACATTATCAGTGTTGTTCCACCAACTTCTTCTATGTTCTATTATCAAATACTTATAAAGAAATGTTCCAGACACCAATGACATCATTGTTCTATGAGGTTCCATTATGTTCTATGATTACTCAGTATGATACTGCAGAGACACTTATATGGCAACTCATATCTACCATATGTAGCCCAACCCACCAGTTGAAGCAAACTCATGTACCTGCACACAGACCATGTCTAGCACATATATATATAGGACCTGTTGGTCCACAAATAGTAACAGTTGAACTCTCAACATCATTCTATCCTCCCAACTAGAAGATCTCTTCAAGTGAACACTTAGTAAGTATCTACAGTCCTTACCTAGAACTTCCACTGCATAGTAGAAGTAGCACTAGGCTTAGCTCAAGCCTAACAAAACATCTATTCCAGTCTTCCAACTACCATGTTTCACTTTACCAGTTGTGGGTGGAGACCAGGCCCAATGTACCTTAAAATGTGGTCAGTTCACTGTAAAATTGCAATGAAAAACATACAAATTCCATGCCATGATTAAATGGCTCACATTCCAGGTTGCAGGTTTTGAAAGTGTGCCAGGAAAATTGGCCTGGCTGTGCATGGATGGGGGGGACAAGCCATGGCTTTTGCTGCACACTACTGTGTGTAGGGGGGCATGTGGTATACTGATGGATCTGTTTTTAATACAAAAATGTGGAAACAAAACTCCTACTCACATTGGGGTTTGACTCTGACATAGATCTTGACATATCAACACTGAGTGAAGGCTGGGTTGTATCCTGGTAATGCAGGATAGAAGCCTGTAATGCAGAGTCCATGCTGGAGAGGGTGAATGAGTGGGTGAGCTGATAAATATGAAGGTATGACCTGGAAACAAGAAGTTGATGAGTCAGTGTTATGTGATCTTGCAGATTGCATCCAATTTTGGATGTGCAATATGTGGGGACAACATATGTGATGTCAAACAATGTCAAATGCCATGATTTAGAGACCAAAAACAATCTGCAGAGGGGGCTGTACCCCTCTGCAGATTGCATAATTTACAGACAGTGCCCAATGACAGGTAGACACTATATACACAGGTATTTGACAGCTGCATCTTGGCATGTCAACATTGACAGATGAATTTGCAGAAATTTTGTCTCTAAATCCTTATGAGAAGTCATCCAGTCAAACCCCTCTTAACCCATAACCCATATACCCCATAACCTCAGATACACCATACAATGATCTGGGTAACCAGGCAGTTCTGGGATGCTGGATCTGATGAATCCATGTGGCAAATTCTTGCTAAATATGACATAGTTTCACATTATGGTAACACCACTAAGAATTTGGTCTTGTCTTTCTTGCCACAGAATCTTTCCTGGAAACCCACTAGAAGATGTCTGATATACTCTGCCTCAACTGCTTTGCCCTAGGTGATATGCCTGATAATATCTTCCCAGTAAAGATCATCAGGTCTGAGACTGTCAGTGCTCTCAAGGAAGTGATCAAGGACAAGAACCTACATGCATTCCACAACATCAATGCTTGTGAGTTGGTTCTCTATCACACCTCTGAGGAAGTGGCAACCTTGGATGATGGTGCCCTGATGCAGGCTTTGAAGGTCCACTCAGAGGAGAGTGTAGCAAACTCATTCCCTGGTGTATGTTGGCAAGCATATTTCAGAACACTCTTGTCCCAGAAGTGCTCCATGTCCTTGTCCAGGTATGTATATGCCTATTGGTGGAGATGGTTGGAAGACCATTACTGCTCTGCATAACAAGTGGGCTGTGATGAACAATCATCCTGAACATACTCTGAAGTCTTTAGGAGCAAGTATAATGCTGTATGTGTGTTAATATCTAGTGGATAATATTGTACTAACTTTCTAACAGCTTGTGAACACCAAAAAGCCCACTGGAGATGCTGAGGTACCTGAACATGTCCAGTGGGCCTGGGATATTGAGGAGTCCATCAACAGAAAGGCTGCTGTGTTACCCCTTAATGATCCTGAGCTTGCTAATGTGCCATCTGATGAGGATGAAGCAAAGGCTGATGTTATAGAGATATCTGAGGAGGATGGAGAGGGAAAAGGTTCAAAGGCTCCAATCAAGGGTGGGTTATTGGCAAAGGCTTATCAGGTTAACCCCCCATTATCCAAATGGGCATGTGTTTCCTCTGCAACAGATGCTCTGTCTGCAATCTCTACCATATTCAGCCCTAATGTCATGCAGCAGCATGATGCATCACAGATGGCCCACCAGCTTCAAATGGTTCAGCTTTCCACCTACCAAACAGAGATACATGAACTACACAGCTAGATGGACTATCCTTCAGGACTGGCTTGCAGAGGAAACACATTATGCTGACAAAGCAGAGAGTGAAGTGCTGATGTTTCAAATGATGCAGGTTACTCAGGTTTTCTCTTGCTCTCATCAGGATTACAGTGTTGGGGCCCCTGACTATCATCACCATCATTACTGCCCATCCTCTCACTGTCATTCTTCCTCATATTCCCTACAAGCATCACATCACTACTCAAGATCCTTGTACATATCATTCCCCTTTCCCCTCCAATTACTCTCACTTTCATCCCTATTCCCAATCCTCAGCTGGTAGAAGAAGCTCAAGGCATCATCATTCTTTCCCTGCTGACCATCAATCATCTTCACCCACTGCCAGTCATACAGCCACCCCTGTTCCCATCAATTCATCAAGGGATGATGGTAGAGCTGGCCTAGTTGTTTTGGCCTCTGTGGCTGTTGAGTCTGCAGCTCCTGGAGATCCTCAGTAGTATATTTCCCTTTTCTCTTATTTTTTTATTCCTATATTTCCAAGCATTCTTTTTCTGGCCTGACCCTTAGTCACTCCTTACTCCTGACCCATAGCCACTCATTAAGTGATACCCCTTTCCCAAGTCAGCCTAACCCCTAGTCACTCATTAAATGATACCCCTTTCACTAGTTAGCCTGACCCTTAGTCACTTCTTATTCCTGACCCATAGTCACTCATTAAGTGATACCCCTTTTACTAGTTAGCCTGACCTTTAGTCACTCCTTAATTACATTGCATTGTTCTTATGTAACAAAAGCAACTTGAGTAAGGATATATGTGTCTAAGATCTGTCATATGGCTGAAATACAAGGTGAAAGTGAGCAACACAATCATGCCCACAAATGTCACCAAAGACCATATGTATCTCCAAGGGCAGCCCAAAGATACTCATCTTCTGACTCCTGCCAGATACAAAGGTAGATATACAGAATGTATCTGATTAATGCCCACCAGGCAAGCACCAAGGTTAAAGAGGTGGACACAAACCTCCAGCAGCTGCTGATGTCAATCAGAGTTGTTGATGTCAAGGGGCATCTGCAGATGACCAAAAGACACCTGGAATGTGCACATACCCCATTCTGCAGTCTGTCAGAAAGCCAGTAGTTGGGCATTGAAGGCCAATGTCTCCTGAAGGTTGTCTTCATTCCCTTCAATCTGATCTTTTCCCTTCAAAGGGGCCCAGATCTTGCCACCAACTGATACAGCACCCCATGGAAATCCAGTGTCTGCAATCAGATAATAGCCATCTGGTACAAACCTGAAAAGTTGAGTGAACACAGAGTGAGCTGTGTGGGCATCATGCCAACTCCTTGGTGCATTCAGAATGGCAGAGATTATCTCCCCTAAACATCAGATTAACAATGAATCAATAGAGAAATATATGTAACAACTACACCTTTTGGAGAGAATACAAGAATATTGTTCACAAAATCCTCACTTTTCCAGCCATTGTAAGTGGCATTCTCAACCTCCAGATCATCTACAGCTTGGACAGGCAATCCAACACCATCAATACTCCTAAAGGCACCAATGAGATGATTGTGGCATGCTTGGATGAGCTGGGAGTACTCTTTGAAGTCAGCATGATTCTGTGGGAAGGAAACTTGTGCTTCAGGTAACTCCTGCAATGTGGCAAGAAGAATGGATAAGGAGAATTCATGATATCATGATATTGTGGTGGAGATAAGGGCAAAGACTTGTTGTAGGGTGATCTCTGATATAGTGGAGCTTAGATAATGAAGAGTGAGTCCAAGAGCTCTCACAGCATTGAGAGATCAGCCCCCAATCCAAGGTTGACCATGTGCTGAAACATCTGAGCAAGGAATAGGGGTAGCAGCCCACTGGGCCAAGAATCCATTGTCCAGAATGTACTGAAAAGTCTGAACATCAAACCCAGTGCATGTGGTAAATGCATGATCATCCCTGCTATTGTACTGCTGCCACAGTGTAGCAATGCATGGATTTGGCAGTAATTGCAGTTGACAGAGATAAACATGTGACTGGGAGTGACAACTGGCCTTCCATTCTTGAGTGTTAAGGATCCTGCCTAGGAAAATAGCAGCCACTGCTGCATGAAGTTCAAAATCTTCATTTTCATTGCTGGACAGAATGCAACTTGAGTGAGTTATTAAAATGTTTATTGCATCTCATCATTATCAATTGTCTCTAAACTCTCTAAATCTACATGAATGCTTATGGTTTACAGACAGCAGACATACACTGACTAATCTGACAGCTGTCTTGACAATTCCTAATGAATTTACAGACATTTCATCTCTAAATCCTTCCAGGACACTGTACTCACAACAAAAACTGCCACCACCACTTGCACAAAACAACATTTGTCAACCACCATCCTGTCTCAACCATACCCACCACCATCACATTGTTCACCACATTTATCCCCTTGACCTGCCACTGCCCTTATGACATGATGACAACAATGATGACACTCATCACCACCACTTGGTAACACTGCAAGAAAAGGCTCAATGATCTTGCCACTAAGCTGAGCTTCAAATTCACTGATGACAAAAAAAATCAAGGAGCACTGAACAGGTGTCCTGAATCATGCACAAATTTGTTGATAGCCTAGAACTTTCCAACTGCCTATTTACCAAGATTGCATCAAGTCCAAACAGGTGTAAATGGGTTCAGATGGAAGATGTGGATTTGAAGTTTGGGCCACAAAATACAGCATTTCAACCCAGGATTTCTGTTTGAAGATGGGGGACTGTATTATAGATCTCCAAATCAGGTGAAAAACTTGACATTCTAATCACAAAAAATGACCTCCTCTATGTCCTTTGTAGTTGAAATTAGCAATATATCATGGCTTCCTTACAGTTCCACTGCATTTGAATAAATAGTGATCACACAGGAGTGCTACTCCAAAGACTTAGCTTGAAGTTTATGGTGAGATCCTTGTCACATATTCCCAGTTGCATATGTCATATCCAGGCATCACCCTGAGCCACATATCCCATGCAGACAATGATAAATGGTCTTTTACTGTACTAGGGCTGACATTGTTCAGAGGACTTGAAGTTGGAGCAATGTTGCCATGCTGTGTATGCACCATAATCAATTTCTTGTTCTGCACATGTTGTGACCATCTATCCTAAACATTCTTTTTGCAGTGTGCCACTAATAGCTGATCTGATGCCACTGCAGCTGTCACTGGTTGCTGCCCATACCTATGTAATTAATAAATGACATTTTGTGTTGGTCAAGGTGGCATCATTGCACAGTAAAAAGATGGTGGCAGTAGTGCATGAATGGTGGTAATGGTGGTGAATGAATGACAGTGTCAGTGGAGTGAATGAAGGCACAAATGTTGGTGGTGACAGCAAATGAACAGTAGCCTTGATGAACAAGTGAAACAGAAAGGTGGTGGTGGTGAGAACATGGTTGTGGTGAATGAATGACAATGATGATGATGAATGATGTGACAGATGCATGGGTGTGAATATCATTGTCATCATTGTCAATGTACCTCTGTGTGCTGCAGGGTGCACATTATCAACATAAGGTGCAGGCTAATCAGTGTCACACACTGATTAACTTGCACCTTATGCCATTGTCATTGTCAAGGTCATAGTTAGTGGTTGATTGAGCCTTGTCATCATTTGTTGTTGTGGGGATGGCTGAGGTGATGTCAATGACAACAAGAGTGGGCCCTCCAGGGCCTCAACTATGCCCATGTACCCACTATGATCTCCCCTCAGCAATCCATCTGATGGTGATGGCAGGGAAGATGGCACAGTGAACAGTAGCAGTGTCAACTCAATGCATGCACTGGGATGAATGATCACAAGCCAACTCACCTGTATTACCTGGGCCACCCATCAAAATCACAAAGTGTCCCTACAATGTCAGTGGACCTAATCATGGACATGGAAGATTTATAGTCAAAACTGCAAAGGTCAATCTAGCATCACAGATCAGGCCTTTAGAACTTACCTTGGGTGCACATGATTAATCCACAACAATTGAATGAGCATGAGGTGGTTGGTGGGTGTGAGTCAATGGGCATGTCCACATTGTCATTGGTTGCCAAACCCTTGTCACCCACTAAACATGTTCTGTGGTTGCCCACATATGTACATACTACAGACAATCTAGGTCTGATTCAGTACTGAAAAGTTGAAAAACTATACCCAAGTCAATACAAGTAGTTGTAACAACAATCTGTTGGGTGCAACTAGATGATGGTCTTCTTCAATTTACCTACTTCTGGTGGTCACAAATCCTCCCCTTGTAAGTTGATCTTGTTTTCCTTGTTACCCAGGTAGGTTCAATGTCATCAGCAACAAAGAGACAATAGTCTGGCAACAGTAGGTGATGATGACCATCCATTATATTATCCAACATTGACCCCCCTCTCTCAATCAAATCTGAACCTTTTTATTGCCATAATGATGGATGTAAAGGTCACCATCTGCCACATGAGGGCAAGATGGGGGGTGCTGCAAAGAGAGTTGGTGGGTCATTATGAATCATCCCATTTTGATGTCAAGGTTACAGATCTTGTGTTCCTGACAATTAGGTCTTGTAACAGCTGCATAGCTGTTCATGATTAAAGCTATTTTACCAATTCTACTTACTGGGACATACCTTTCTGCCTTGCCATCCTCCACAATCACATCAGCATTGGCATTATTGCAGGTGGGTGCACTTTTATCCACTTCATGTAGAGGAGAAAGAGGAACTGTCAATGGAAATTGCTGCTGATGGATGGGAATGGCCTGTGAAAGCTATGTGGTCAGTTGTTGCCACCAGACAGTAATAACTTCTTATGTCTTCATCCAACAATTCCAGTGATAATGGGCTTGACTTGGACATGTTGGTGTAGTAGGAATGATTGACAATGTATCAGGATCACCTGCAGTGGTGAACAATGGATGAATCCCAGTCATTATAGTAGTAAAGTGTACCTTAGTTTATACCTGCCTATATAGTCAATATGGTGCAAGATCTTGTCAACAAAACTTGTTAGAGTACTGGGAGGTTGGTACCTTCATAGGAAAGTCTACAGGACAAAAGAAATAGAAAGGGATGAAAGCATTGTGAAGCATTATATATTCATTGCTTGACCCACCATGGTTCACAAGGAGTGTCAAGCCAATCAGAGAAAACATGGTGTGTGAAACAATTGACATAAGCATGTGTCAGTGAAACACTAGTGAGTATATCATAGTTGGGACTATAAATATGTATCCTCCTGCTCTACACCTCATTATGTTGCAAAAATTTAAACCCACTCACTCCTAAGTGTAAAGTATAGTATAAATATTACACTTCACTGGAATGGAACTGTGAGACCAACCTTGCTTAGTGACAGTCTACAAGAAGGTGCCCCAGTAGCTCTTTGCTCTCATATGGGCACCCAGCAAAATGACTGATGATGTTATGGGACTGTATAACCTGTTCCTCCTCAATGAATTCATTGCAACAGAGCTGCATCCAGAGAAGAGGGAATTGTTGGTATGAGTCATGTATAGTTAGCTCATCAGGAAGCTCTCAAATTTGTCACACAACATAGAAGAATTCAGTGACACAGTTGCCTTGCAGTCCTGGCCTTTGATGTACAAAGATGCATTGGATTTCCCCTGCATGCTGGAATGATTCAGCTGCAAAGCAGAACAAGATATGATTGTTCCCAATATGCTTTGCAGAGCAAGTGAAGTTTACTCCTTGGATTTTGATGGAGTCCTTCTCCAGTACATAGGGCTGGATGACCCATGTGCTAGGTTGGGGGACTTCACAATAAGACATGTAATGGTGTCCAGGAACAACACCCTCATTAAGACAATTGAGGAGGCACTCATATGTTTCATTGGAAAGCATTGGCAGTCTGTCAGTGTTCTCTGTAACATTAGGAACATCATTTTTGTGAGTGACATCAACACTTGGTATGGGCACACTGAAGAATTGCAAAAAGATTTCTTGGAGACCCTGAAGGGAATCTGAGGCATCATTCTTGCTGAGGAAGGCTCTCAGGTTACTTCCCTGGCAGAAAGCCTTCAACAAGGTGTGTTCCATCTCACCTGCTATCTGTAAGTGTTGACCCAAGCATAGATCATAATGCTCACCAATTCTGGTATTAGTTGTGAAGCACTGTAAAATACCATTGTATCTTTTGAAGGGAAATGCCCAGCATCCATGAGTAGGGCCAAATATGTGTAGGCACTCAGGCACATGGAGGGATGCATGATTGTTATAAACCAGTGCTCAAGGACCAAAGATTTGCAAGGTACTGCAAATATAGTATACTAGATATTTTTCAGCAATTTCAGCATGTTGCTCAGAAGTGGAGTGAGTGGTTTCCCAGCAGACTGCTGTCATGAGTGATAGATAATTGTGCAACAGTGCCATGTCTCTTTCACCTGCATCATTGCTACCCCATAACCTGCACAGTGTGATGACCAGGTTAATCAAACAGGCCATGTGCCATTGGTCAGATTTGAGTTTGCCATGACCAGGACTGCCAAGGTTGTGGGGTACACAAGCAACCCACAATGGTAAAGTAGTTCTCTTCATATCTTTCTATACTTCTGACAACACCAACTGATTGAGGATAGTTGTCAATGGAGCATCTGACCATGTGGTGGATAGGTTCACTACAGGGCAAGGGAATATGTGTGGAGAGCATATTTTGGGATCTCCATGCTGTATATGCTAGAAAGAAGGTAATGAAATGGTTTCAGAAGAAACTAATAAACTCACCCAGTCAATAAGTGCTTGAGCATATGCTGTCTTTCCAAACCTCTGATCAGCTTTATACAGTCTAACCAGTGGGTCACTGCTGATGTTGATGCCCAGCAGAACATTGTTTGCTTCAGGAAGTGCAATGATATAGCCCCTTCTCAACTTAATTAGAGCTGTCAGCAAGTGATTCTTGATGGCTTTGATCCCAGCACTGAGTTCTTGATGTTATTCCTTGGGGGTGTGTGGCTGGACATGGGTTTGAGTGGTGGACTTTGCATCAGCATTCATACCCAACACTTTTTGACACTGGTGTTGGAGATCTCCAAGGAAGAAGTTGCACATGGCTTCACCAACCACAAAGCAGGTGGGATCCCAATAGGGTAGGTGTAACAATTTGGACCATCTGACCCCAAATGCATCATATATTTGCTGTCAAATAAAATCTGTATGTGCATCCCTTCACATCTTTGCAATTTCAAAGTGCTCTGGCCAGGTTCACTATTGCCAAGTTGATATGTCTGTTGTCAAAATATGAGCCATTTTGCTGGCAAAACAAGCAGAACTTTCCCTGTATAGGCCCTAGACCTGCAAACCCAGCAGTCTTTCATGCTGCTAACAAGTCGCAGACAAGGGGTATCACTGCACAGCACACCAGACATCCAAATGTATGGACAGCAGTGCAGGTCAAGTGCAATCCTAAAGCCCAGCAGCAAATTAAGTCATCAATGAGTGGCTACAGTAGATGATTTAAATGGTAAGATGAAGGCTCTTGTGGCCCAGGAATTATGCCAGCAATATAGATGTTTTCCAGTTTATAGTGCAGGTGAATTGGCAAATTAAGACAGACCATGTAAATGGCACCAAAAAAAATGTGCTTTCCACCTTGTTTGTTGCCAAATGGATTGAGCCAGTCAACAAATAGACTGAATGCCAGATGGACTTCTGAACATGGGTTTTCTGAACCAAGGTACAACTTGTTGTCAGAGCCTTGGAATTGTCTGAAAACAGATCTATCCCATATATCACACATAGGATTGGAAACTAGACCAGTTATTGTATGCAGAGACATCATGACCTCATTTTGTGAAAGGAAATGTGCAATCCATGAATTGAGGGGTTGATACCAGAAACAATGATTAGGAGATTCATGATTCCTGCATAGCTGTGCTCCACAAGGCTTGCTTAATGGCATTGCATAATGGGTGCAGTGGATGGGATAGTCAGATAGTTTTCTGTTTGATGTTCAGGAAATGGGCCATACAAAGAGAAGCAGGTCTGACAGCAAATATACTGACATAGTTCTGGGTTGACATGCAGGAGGTTGAGAGTGCTACAGATGTCCTTTGGCCAGCATGAGGTGAGTGAATCCATTTCATCCCTAATCTGATGATGACCATCAAATTTCAGGAGATTTACAGTGACTTTCCTGATGGCCACCATGACAATGGACTGTAATAGCAAGAGAAGAAAACTTGTGTGTTTCTGTGAAAGCCCAGCTAGGACATGCAAAATACTGGCCCCAAGGATGCCCAGTAATAGAGGTAAGCTGGTATTTTCAAGGGTATCCAGGGCACTATACAAGTGATCTAATTGGGAACTTAGTATGCTTGGAGTGTAACATCAGAGCACATACAGTGGCTCAAAAAACTGTCTGCATGTTTGCATGTTTTACATTAGTTATGACTAAACACAATAACCCCTATCCCTAGCCCTACAACATGAGTGTATGGAATGCAGTACTTACCCTTGGCTTTCTATTGGTCCAGGAACCAAGTGATTTGGATAAGAAGTGATAAAATAGCAGCCACTTGAAAATGCCATGTCATGTGAACAATTGTTTGACTTAATGTTTTGATTATATATATTGATCCTGGCATGCTATGATATCATTACATACATCCATCAAGGGTTCTATTATGTTACCTTTATGTAATGAGTATCATCCAACATATATAAACTCCACCACACTCTACTCATTTTCTCATCACCATGAAATCCATTTTCACCTCTCAAAGACAAAACATCATCTCTCTTGCCTCTCTTGGCCTGTCTACTAGGGAGATTGCCTCACAGATTGGTCTAGGGAAGTCTATAGTATCCCAGGTTCTTCAGGAAATCCAACCAGAGAGGCCTAGGCTTCAGAGTGGTCACTCTTCCAACCTTTCCTCCACCAACAAGAGAGCTATTGTCTAGCAAATCCTTACTGGCAAGGCCAAAAATGCTGTTCAAGCCACTCATTTCATCAATTCTATTGTTGATAGTCCTGTTTCTTCTTAGACAGTGAGGAATACCCTCATTGAAGGCTGTGGTGAAGAAGAAAAAGCCATTGCTTTCTACTGGTCATAAGAAGAAAAGGTCAGCCTTTGCTCTCAAGTATCAGCATTGGACTGTGGAGGACTGGAAAAGAGTGATATGGTCAGATGGACAAGAGTATGTGTGGAAAAAAAAGGGTGAAAGGCTTGTTTCCAGAGAGGTCAAAGGTACAGTCAAGTTTGGAGGAGGTTCACTCATGGTTTGGGGATGTATAGGGTGGAATGGTGTTGGGGTCTTGAGTGAGGTTGAGGGAAGAATGGATGCTGAATAGTGTGTGGCCATTTTGGAGGAAGGGTTGCTTCAAACCATGGAGGAATCTGGAATTCCAGAAGATGACATTGTCTTTCAACAAAATAATGACCCCAAGCATACCTCCAGAGGAGCTCAGAAATGGTTTGAAGAGCAGGATATCAAGCTTCAAGATCAGCCTGCACAATCTCCAGACCTCAACCCAATTGAACACACTTGAAATCACCTCAAAAGATCCCTCTCAGGTTATGAGAGTGCTTCTACAGGAGTTCATCAATTGTGGGAAAGGGTGGTAGTGGAGTGGGGGAAGATTTCTGTGAAAGAGTGTCAAAAATGGATAGGAAGCATGCCTGGAAGGGTTGAGGTAGTTATCAAGGCCAAAGGAGCTCATACCAAGTACTAGATAGTTGGATTTCTGTAAAGTCAAAAAACTGTCTACATTACATGTCATTTTCAAATGGCTACTATTCTATCATTTCTTATCCAAATCACTTGATCCCTGGACCAATAGAAGGCCAAGAGTAAGTACTGCATTCCATACACTCATGGGTTAGGGTTAGGGTTAGGGGTTATCATGTTGAGTCATAACTAATGTACAACATGCAAACATGCAGATAGTTTTTTGAGCTACTGTACCTGTCTTCACAACCATTGGAACAGAAGACCCAATACTAGGCACCTCATTGGCTGTGTTTTCTGCCTTTTGTCAGAGCCATTCATAGTTACAAATATGATCAAGGTAGCCTTGGTGTTCTTGGATGTCAAGAATAAGCCTCTTCCTGGCTAATATGACATTATTATCTTCACCACTGGAGACACTGCCAACAAGTTGAAGCAACTTTTCAACATATTGTTGATGAATAATAAATGGCCATGACCCCCTTGTATCATTGGGATCAAGCAGAGGGGGAGAATCTGCAGTAGTCAGATGGTCTGATGTGAACCTAAGGTGGAGTAAATAATGAGACTGTGGATTGGAACATATCACAATATTACTGCAGTGATTGAAGGGAGGCAACTGAGGTAGATTCTGGATTTGATATGTGAGATGTCCATCATTTCTGGAAGAAGGTGAAGATACCTTCATCACAGACTTCTAGCAGTGTATTAGGAATGAATGCAGGTTCATTTCCCAACTTTCTCTGACATGCCCTAACACCTTTACTATGAGTTTCTGTTACAGCAGCAGCTATGAGTAGATCAAGTTCCTTGTGTTCACATTGTTTGGCTGCACACCAGATTTTATTGTCACAGTGATGCTAATAGATCATAGATGGAGGCAATAAGCTGCCAGAGACTGGGATCTGCATCCAAGGGTCTGGATCTGATCCACTGATACAACCATACACCTGGCATTTACATCAATGTTTTGCAGACACCATGGAGGCTCCCAGCCTGATTTTTCTTGTGAGCTAGTAAACATAGATGAATTAGTCCTTACAGGTAGTGAGGTCCTGGTTGTTACTCCTTTCCTTAGAGGATTGGTTGAGCTTGAGCCCTTTCCAACATTACAGTCAGTGGCAGTGCAAAAGCAAATTGAAAGTCTAACCTAAAATCAGACTTGTCAATTTTTGACTCCAAATGATATTCACTGTGGAGATGGGTTTTTAAGCAGGGAGTCCAGGGAGAGTTGGGTAAATATTAAATAGTGATGAATGGTGTGTAGCTATAAACACTTGAAACTGAATTGTTGGCTATTTGAACCCAGTATTGTGAGAAAATCAGTGATCAGATAGGGCTTGACTAGGAGCACAAGTGAGGGAGGTCATGCTTTTGCTGTTGTCTATGTGACAATTAGATGTTAATCATGCCAGACATAGTTGTTACCTATTTGAGATCAAGAAAATTGGATTTTACTGATTATAAACAGTGAGAAGATTTGGACATTGGACAAGATAAGAGATGATATGATAACTCCTTAATAGTAGTATAAGCACACAAAGTTTACTCTAGTTTGCACACTATCAGGGTGCAACTGCTACTAGAATTGAAGAGATGAGCAGGTTTCAGAGTGCTACAGAGCATTATAAAAAAACTCACCAATCAAGCTGCATCATAGAAGATGTCTGCCCAAATGTCAAGCTTGTCAAGTTGTGGACTTGGCTTGACCTGGTTTGCTGGTGGTTCTAAAATGTCATTTACCACATTGATCATACTCCCAGCAAGGCTGATCTCAATAGGTTTGCTTTCCACCTCAGTTAGACAACCAGGAATGGGACAAGTATAATGGGCCACATAGATGTGCCCATTTTCAAAGAGTTCTTTAAGCTTTTCTGCCATCATTGGGTTCTGTTTCAAGTGAGCAGGAATGTCTTGCCACCTTAACTGCCTCAGTAGACTATTATGGAACCATTTATGAAGGCAGCCATAACAAAAGGAGTGTCTGCAATTGACCAGGCTGTGTAGGCATCAATAAGAAGGACACCAGTACATAGTATTGTGGAGCACCTATGTGAATGGGCAATCAATGCATTTCTGATACATATATACCACACTTGACAGCATCTGCATGTGCAGCTGTGAACTAAATGCAGTAATAAGTGACTGCTATCATGAGGTCTGCAGCACTCACCCATTCCATCACCTTCTGCAGATTCTCCTCTGCTCCCTTGGCATTAGCTTGGGCCTTCTCTGCCTTCTTCTCAGCTGTCAACCTTCAACCTTCCTGTATCCTATCAGAATTTGCATTATATGGAATAGTTTTGCCTACCTCATGAGATTGCTTCATATTTTTGGCAAGCAAATCCACAACTTGTGACAATTTCTGGATTAAGTCCTTGGGTTCAAGGGCCTTATCATTGTCCACAGAGGTGGGAGGGTTTGAAGTATGCAAAGGTGCCAGCTGACTTTTGCATGGAGAGTGTCTCTGGGTGTTGGAATGAATGGGGGCCATGAAGAGCAATCATCTTAGGTGGGGTAATGATGCAGGTGGGGGGGAGGAGGATGGTGAGTCAAATCAACCAGAGTGCTGACACACTTATAGTCACAGCACCTCTCTTCAAATTTCCCTTCAGAATGAGACTCTTTCCTACATCACCTGTTCTTCCACCTCCTTGACATGAATGGTCCACAATGCACAGACATGAGGCCATTGTACTGTCATAGCTGAGTTTTACAATATGAGCACCACACTTTGATTTTTCACAATCAACATGTTCCAGGAATGAGCAGCCAATGTTTCCTGATCACCACAAAGAACTTGACCAGTATTTCTCTTACTCTTCACAAAAATCACACACCTGCCAGATCACCCCTAATGTGCATAGGTTTCTAGCTCTTGGCTCCATGTAGGTACAATTAATGAATGATGACATAGTCTATCTTACATTTGTCTCCCTAGGCTTCACCCTACACATTTTGGCAGTCAATATTATTCTGATCAAAGAGGTGAGTTCATGCTGCCCCATGATTGATGCTCTTAAATTAACCTTATCTCTTTGTTCTTCTAGCTTTACCCCTACATGTTACTGGCATGTTTCAATCATTGTCACATGGCTTTTACTCTTCACAAGATCACACTTCTGATCATCACTGATGCATAATTTCTGGCTCCTGGCATGTAGTGGCAGCCAATATTATTCTGATTGAAGAGGTAGAGTACATGATGCTCAAGGTGGTGCCCTCTCACCCTTGCAGCATGGCTGGAGTAATTCTGCCTTTCATGTTTTACATCTTCAGCTCTATGGCACACATCAAATATTTCCACAACAGAGTTGCATTTGTGTCCATACCCTCACTTTATTAAAAATAAAGGGATACAAGTATTTATGGAATGCAAAATGTGCTCCCTCACAACTGCAAGTTGATGAATATGAGCAAGACCTTCCAGGGTGCCTGGAAATCACTCCAACTAACTTCATGATTGACTGTATGTGTAATTGAGATTCACTATTCAACCAAGACACAGCCATTGTGTTTGCTAAAGACTTCCTTGACAAGGTTGTAAGACACTCTTGGTATGCTTCAGCCAACATCCCTGAACATTACCACAATCATGAAACAATTCATGTGGCATTCATTGCACATCTTGCATATGTCAAGGCTCATTATAGGGAACTGGTTACTGCTGTGGATGAAGACCCAGACAAAGCAAGACAAGCAACAAATGCTCATCTGCAGAAATATTCCCATGGCTCAAGGAAAGTGCATGTAAGTTTGCCTCATATTTCTCCTTCTATGGAGCTTAGTTTGTTTTGTTTAGCTGCTTAAAATATGTATTGACATGATGGCCAATCACCCCACACTTTGATGACACTTTCCTCTCATCAATAACCTAGGCATACAAGACATTACCTCAGACAAATCCAAGGACAAGGCCAGGAGAATGATATCCTATCCATGTGTATATCCTGCATGGCATAGTGAGCAGCTTGCCACTCTTTTATGGCAAGCAGATGATGTGGCAGCCACCAATGCTACAGTCTTGATTGGCAAACATAAGAAGGCAGGGACTCAGCTCTGGCTTCACCCCCACAGTGGAAAAGTCAACACTGAAGCTGCTGCCCCCCCTGGACTTCCCCATAACTGCTACAATGCCTCTTGGCTTACTAAATTACATTCATGCCAGGTTAAGGCACTCCATGTCCAGGATAAGGACTATGACTTTAGTAGTAATAGTGACTTGCCTGGCCCATCTACTTCATCTACAATGCAGTACTGATATAATGTAAACTTTGAAATAGAATGTAGACATGTATCTCATGGAAAGGATTGTAGGTAGCTGTCAGTGTTACATGTGTTTTGACTGTACTGGTGTCCTTGCCCTCATCTTTGCCTTATCACTGCCAACCTTGTTTTTGGAGGTACATTGAGAGTGAAGTCCTGTGCAGGCCATTGATCCTGCAGTATTGATTGAGGATCAGGAATCACAAGCCTGAGCCTGTGGAATAATTTCCTCATCATTATTCAGCTGTCATGGTACCAATATTACAGCATTAAAGGATTACATTGCCACTGCCTCCAGGTGCTTGGTTTGCAAATGTTGAACTCAAGTTGAGGCATTGTTCACACATGTTGTGTGCAGCTCCTTTCTGTTTTCTCAAGTGAGCATGCCCCAATGTAATGTAATGAATTATGGTATGGCCTACCTGCACAGACTTGTATGTCTTTTCATCCCAATTTCTTAGCACATGATACAATGTATATCCTTCATGATTTGGCTTTTGATAAGGCACCACATGGCCAGGGAATCAGACTATTTTGCCTGAATAGGCAATGGCACCACCACTTGTTCCTGTGACAAGAAAAACAGTATTGAAGTTGAGATACTTGACAAAGAGTAACTTTAGAGACACAAGGACTTGAACTATGATCCACTGTCAAAGATTCTTCCACTGAGAGTTATGGGGGGTAGTATGACTGATAGTCCATGGAACAGGTGTAAGTGTAATGATGAATTGATCTCTTTCATTGGCCATTTTTAAGGTCAATGGTAACAGATCTTTTCCTGATTGCTTTATGCAGACATGATGTAAAATTGCAAATACATTGGACAGGAGCAGATTTTACTCAGAATTCAAGACTTTGAGCATTCAATTGACTAGAAGTCATTTTCACAGTGAGTGCAGAGCAGAATTGGCCCCATGTGATCAGGATGCACAAAGAGAATAGTATCATACATAAAACCACACCTATGTGCTGCATCCTACCTCACTCTCTTTTCAGTCCACAAGATCTCAGTGATCACACCATGCAAGTTGAGATGGGCATTGCTCATATATCAATATGTGGTTGTCAATACTACTACTTAGTGCTGTTTGATCAGGCACACACTATCTTCCTCAAGTTTAAGACCCTCCTTCAACATGCAGACAAGCTTCTTCTCCTTGAACTCCTTGACTTGAGTAATAGCATACTCATTGATGCAGTCAACAAGGAGTAAAACTTCAAAACCCTTCCTCTTAATAACCTTCCAGGAAGAGGCAGCTCCTTGACAACTGCAAAGGATTCACCAGGTATGAGATAGTAGATCCCAGTTTCTGAATCTCAGGCATGAGAGAGGTGTAGTCCAAATGTAACCAATAAAATAACTATGTATGAATGAGAATTAACTGCTTGCACTCCTTAAAAAGGAGTCATCTCTTTGAGCAATTTGGTGGAGTAGAAGCACAAGAACTCAGTGAGCTTGCTGAATACCAAGCTTGATATTTTTGCTGAAGACACAGCAAACATAGAGTTTGATGTTGTTGCACTTCTTCTTGGACTCAAAGAGAGCAAAGGGAGCACTTTAAGGAGCATGAATAATCAATTGTAAATGATGTATATGCACACTTACTGCTTTGGAACAAAGAGAATGGCCTTGAATTTGACCTGGCCTTCCACAGAGAAGTGGTTGACAGCAAAGTGATCCTCCCAGTCATTAGTGAGCACCTTGTAAAGGGCAGAGTATTCCTCTTGCATGATATCTGAAAGGTTGCACATCCAGATGGGCTTCATCTTGTTGAGTTCCTTGTTCATGATCTCCATCTCTTTGATCTCCTTGATCTTTTTGTCCTTGGACTTCTCCTCTTCATCTCCAACCTGCTTGATTTTGGACTCCTCTTTTGCTTCAGTCTCCTCCATGTCCTGGTCTTCATCTATGTTAGGTGCATCAGGTTATGCATACATGAAGCTTACAAACCTTTCAACTTCTTTACAATAGCAAGCTGGATGGAGGTATGAGGTCAAACTCTGAAAGAGTACATACTTGATAGGTATCTCCAATCCTGTTCTCTCCTCAAGGTACTCAGTCTGATCTTCCTTGAGGTAGAGATGAACCTTGGTACTGCAGCCAAGAGAAGGGAGTTAAGTATCAGGGGTGATGGTGAAGGTGCTGCCAGCAGATATACTGTTCATTGTCATTGTGTTTTGAGATGACTTGTATGCACTCAGCAACAAGGTGGGCAGAATAGAAGTCAACAAACCTCTGAACTATTACTTGTCTGGAACCTCATTGATGGAATTGATATATATCACCTGGAAAATCAACCAATGTCCTTGCTACATCATGTTTGGCATCTCCACTTGAAAATAAGACAAAATTATGTATATATATTCTGTATAAATTAAATACAAATAGCAAAAATGGTGACTACACATTGCTGACCATTACATTACAGTATTTGTTGTGGGACATTAGCCTCCTGAGGAACTAGCCTGTGATACTACACCATGGCAAAGGTATGTCTGTCAGATGCCCTTATTCATACTTATCATTTATATGATACACAGAGCTTCATGCAGTACAAGTCATTAGTGTATGGTACAGTTTAACTATACCTTCCACATGCAAATCTGATCAACCTACATAGTATCATTCATCTCAGTTCAACAAAAACTTCATTGCCAGTGGGTCTTCAAGCACTAGTCACCAACCACTTCTTCAAGTGTGGTCAACTGAGGTGGGCTCTAGTCCATTATTGATGCACAAACTCTGATATTAGATATTCCTTCAGTGCATCACAGCTCTAACTGCTGACAATATTAGGGTAGAAACTCATGACAATTCACCTGTGTGGGGATGCTGATTCCTCTTAGACTTTTTCTTTGCCACAGCACTAAGTGTTTTCATTTTAGTGGGCATTCAATGGTTGTCAACTACTACTGCCCTGTATGATATAATTTAGTACAATGCTACAGAGGTCAGCACACAATTTGGTTTGAGATCAGCATGAGTGCATCAAGAGTGCACTGTACAAAGACAAGGACCTTGGACAAATTGATACACATCAGTGTAGGTATTTAGGTTTCCATATTTGAAGTCATTTAGAATCTACCCAATTATTGATGAGACTGATACCAATACATATCTTTGGCAAATAGAAGCCCACTTTACTCCCATTTGCCTCTGAGCACAGTCAAAATGGCCATATGGACTCTGTCAATTGTCTCACATTCTGTTATGCCCTAACATTTTCATTACAGACTCTTCCTCTTTTTTCTAGTTGTCTACATATCCAAATAGATACTTCTATGGATTAACAAGAGGTGTATGTTTTTTTTCTTGTTTTTTTTTTCTTTTCTTTTTCACTTCTATAATTAACTGTTGTACTACAAGGGCAAAACCACCCCTTGAACTATTTTTGGAGGTTTACTTTACTCTAAAGGGAGTCATGTGATCAATGTGTCACATCATGTGTACTCATTATGACTCCCTTATGTCCTATTTCATGTAACAGACACATCACTGTTTGGTGCAGACTGACTCATTACTAATTATGATAACTAGAAGGTACTATTTCCACAGTAGGGTTGGCATGTACACTGTCAGTGTAGTATTTAAAACACTTGAGGAAAGATGGAACTCCCCATCTTTCATCTCCTTTGCAATTTACATCTTGCTTATTCTCTTGTACCTACAAGGACTTAGGATTTAGCAAGGCCTCTGAACCAAGAGGATCACTGCAGGAGGAGTTGCTACACCACTAGACCCTTAGTATAAGGTCTGGGACCTCTAGAGTTAGGGTTAGAACTTAGGTGCTGGTTCTGAAGGCATTACAGACTCTCCAAGTCTTAACACATTCTCTCTGACCAGAAGTCAATTAGCAAGTGGAAGTGAGGATGGAAGCCTCATCATCTGGGAGCCACTCACCAGTGCATTGATGTACTGCATTGCCTTCCATTCTGCTATCCTCAGCCTTACATGGGATTCCCAGCATTTCTATTGTTTATTCATTAGTTGCTTGAATGGTACCCTAGCAATTTGCAAAAGCCCAGAGGTAGGGATGCATCCAAGTCTATGAATGAATTAATTGGTACCAAAGCCCCAGTTTTTGCACTGGCTGTTGATGAGTTTAGTGGTTACATGGTTAACAGCAGCTGGAAACCTGGAACTACATTGCAAAAGAGGTGTTACCTAATTGCATTTACAGTCACAATATTAATAGGTAATATTGATGATTTCTGAGATAAGTATGCTACATTTCAAGATTTTCCCTCCACCAAGGGAACTACCACTTACCGCTGAACAACTTGACATAGGAAGATATGTACCAGTTGAACACTTGCAATTTGTGGAAGAGAGGGAGTGAGTTGGTTGTCACCTACAGTATAGTGTGAGTGTTCAAGCTGATGCTTTGTGTGCTAGAACGTTCAACTCTCATTCTGGTTGTTGGGACATTGGCTCTTTTGAACAACACTTCAACTTAGATCAACCCCCATCCATAGTCACTCAAAATTATCATAATGTATTTCAGTTTCTCTTTCTTACCAGGTCTGTTCTTGAAGAAGCTATGCTATGCAGAAACAGTGCTCTCACCTGATGCCAAATGCATCACCTGACCAACATTAACAGGTGGCCAGTGTCAACATTTATCTCTCCAAGAACAGTCCTATCCTGATATACATCTCTAAGAGTTGGCCTCTCTCAGAGGAACAAAACATTCCAGTGCAAGTGTCCTGGCTTCGCTGTTGATGCTACACCATTGTCAGTGGTTTCTGATGGAAGTGTTCATATCTATGACAACCACCAACAAAGAGCTCCTACAGCTGTTCAGAAGAACATGAAGGTATATATGCATATCTCATCTGCAGAAGTTGTTTTTAACTCCTTTACTTCATGATGCATTGTGCAAGCTGCTGCAGCAGCACTGCAGATGATCTATTTCTATTCCCAAGCAATGGGTGGTCGTGTGCATTGAGACTTTTGAATACTCCTGGTAGTACTGTAAATTGCTATGGTAAGCCTACAGAAACTATGGAAAAATATTTACATTAGGGTATGGTAGGGCAGACTCAGGATTAGAGGGTTTCTAGGTTTCCATGAATGGATGGCAGATCTTCAAGTAGTTCTCTGCTTGAAAATTTCTTTGAGGAATTATTCGATTCAATCTTTGGACTTAGAATCCTTACTTCCTGGCGGGTGCCATGCACTTGCTGCTGGAGATGAGGGTTTGGGAAATTGGTTCTCATGCCAGGATTGTTAGTGGCTTCTTGTTTATCATCTGCCAAACAGCACTTCCTTGAGGTGATGAAGTTGCTGTCAGGTTAATCCAACCAACTTATTGATGGTGTGGCAGCATGTCTTTATTTTCGTCTTCCTATAGGAAACAGAAGCTCAATGATTATATACCTCTTGGCAGTTGAACCCTAGAGATTTGCACCTCAGTCTCACTGCCTACAATGAATCTCATCATAATGCTCTCAATGGGATAGAATAATTGCAGAAGAAATTACAGGACCAGGACAAGCCCATTCCTGGAGATAAATCTGCACTTTGATACACAATGTACACACCCTGAACTTGATATTTTGGCTGCAGCATGGGCAAAACACACTGGCATCAATTTGGACATATATTTCCTGTAAAGTGTACATGTACAAGCAATCACAGAACATGGATGATATATTGCATATGAGCAGCAACCAGCAACAGCTGTAGTGGCATCAGATCAGCTATCAGTGGCATGCTGCAAAAAGAATGTGTAGGATAGATGGTCAGCAACAACTGCACTAGAACAAAGAAATTGATTCATGGCGCATACACAGCATGCGCCCAACAATGTTGCTCCAACTTCAGAGTCCTCTGAACAATATAAACCCCTAGTACAGTAAAAGACCATTTGTCATTGTCTGCATGGGATATGTGGCCCAGGGGTGATGCCTGGATATGACATATGTAACTGGGAATATGTGACAAGAATCTCAACCATAAACTTCAAGCTGAGTCTTTGGAGTAGCACTCCTGTGTGATCACTATTTATTCAAATGCAGTGGAACTGTAAGGGAGCCTATGATGTATTGCTAATTTCAACTACAAAGGACATTGAGGTCATTTTTTGTGATTAGAATGTCAAGTTTTTCACCTGATTTGGAGATCTATAATACAGTCCCCCATCTTCAAACAGACATCCTGGGTTGGAACAAATGTCTTTTGTGGCCCAAACTTCAAATCCACACCTTCTGTCTGCACCCATTTACCTGTTTGGACTTGATGCAATCTTGGTAAATAGGCAGTTGGAAAGTTCTAGGCTATTGACAAATTTGTGCATGGTTCAGGACACCTGTTCAGCACTCCTTGATTTTTTCATTGTCAGTGAATTTGAAGCTCAGCTTAGTGGTGAGATTGTTGGGCCTTTGCTTGCAGTGTAAGTCCCACTGTTGCCAGCACCACTAACTCAACCACACGCAGGCCGCCCCTGCTTCACCATGCTGTTTTTGTGATTACCCCCATGACCTACCACCACCCTTAAAACACAGTAAACAATGTTTGTCACTACCACTCAGTTAAATCCACCACCCACCACTACTGCCACCACCACTTTGTCAATTTCACCCACTGCTACCACACCATTCTGCAGTGATTTACCCCCTTGACCCACCACTGTGGCCCACAGCTATCATGGTAATCAGCATGTCACCACCACTTGGTAATTCCCACCACCCCTGTTGCCACCACCACTAACTCAACCACACCCAGTGCCACCACCACCATACTGTTTTCATGATTACCCCCTTGACCTGCCACTGCCCTTACAACACAATGACAATGATTGTCACCACCACCCAGTAAGTCCCTACCACCACTGCAGCCACCACCACTAATTTGACTTCACCCACCACCACACCATTCACCACAATTACCCTTGATCTACCACCATGGTCACAACATGACAATGATGACAATGTTTGTCACCTGGTAAGTCCCACCACCACTACCACCACCACTACTACTCAACCATACCCAGTACCACCACTACCATGCCATTCATCAGGATTACCCCCTTGACCTGCCACCATCCAGTAAGTCCCTACCACCACCACCACCATCACTAACTTGACCATACCCACCACCACCACACTGTTCACCACAACTACCACCTTGCCCCACTGCTATGGCCACAACATGATGATGTTCATCAGCACTACTCCATAAGTCCCTACTATCACCCCCACCACCACCCCATGGCCATACCACATCAGTGACAACATTAATCACCACACCTCATAAGTCCTACTGCCACTGCCACTAACCTGGACCTTGACAGCAATGACACTCTTCACCAGTGCCCCAGAAGTCCCTACCACTTTCCCTATTGTACCACCTTGCCCATTTACTCAGCACCAGCACTGCTACCACAGTCCTCCACCTCTATATTTCGATCTATTTCCTTTACTGCTACAACTACCACACTGTTCACCTTTACCCTAGTGTACTACTACAACTGTCTAGTGTGATATATTTTGTACAGAATAGTAACTATAATAACTGTGATGATATATATATTATGTAAGCAGTAAGCCTCAAGTTGCACAGACCAAGGCAGACTAAACACTGACATCCATCATAACCTGAGAAAGGCTTTGTATTGTCATTTCAACTACTCATTTGTTCTCTAAATTATTCAACTGCTCATCATGTCTGAGGAGGGATCACCCTGTCGTTACTGTGGCACCTCATTGCCCAGAGAGTCATTACTTCACAACAGGCATCTTTCCAAGTGTCCAGAAGCTCCAAGAACAATTAGAGGAGTAACAGTGGAAAAAAATAATGAGAAAAAATGGTGCTGTATTGTTCCTATCTACTCTTCACCATCATGTTTCCAGGCAGCACCCAGATTGGAACCCCAGAACTCTTGTAACTGGAGTTCACACACATGAGGTTTGTGTCAAATTTGCATTTGTTGATAAATCATTTCAAAGACCATTATATTTGTACAGCAAGACCTACTTGTCAATCCAAGTCTTGGAACTCAATCTCAGATGTCTGAGTCAACACATGAGGCATGTAAGGTTACATTTGTCTGTAAATGTCTTTACATATCTATCTGCTTGTACAGTCAGCTCACCTTATTGATTCTGCTCTTGAACTGAAGCTCAGGTGTCTTGGACAATGCTAGAGGTGAGTGTTAAATTTGCATTTATCAATAAATCACTTCAAAGATCATTCTCTTTGTACAGCAGGATATACTTGTCAATCCAAGTCTTGAAACCCAGTTTCAGATATCTGAGACAACACATGAGGTATGTAGAGTTATATTTGTCTGTAAATATAACACATATCTATCTACTTGCTTTGATCCAGCTCACCCTCATTGATCCTGCTCTTGAAGCCTTGAAGCTCAGGGGTCTTGGACAATGCCAGAGGTGGGTGTTAAATTTGCATTTATCAATAAATCACTTCAAAGATCATTCTCTTTGTACAGCAAGACCTACTTGTCAATCCAAGTCTTGGAACTTAGTCTCAGATGTCTGAGACAACACATGAGGTATGTCAAGTTACATTTGTCTATGAATATCTTTATGTATTTATCTGTTTGTACAGTTAGCTGAACTCATCAATCCAGCTCTTGAAACTGAAGCTCAGGTATCTATGACAATACCAGAGGTGGGTGTCAAACTTACATTTGTCTACCATTCACTTTAAAGACCATTCCATTTGTACAGCTCGATCTCCATGTCAATTCAAGTCTTGAAACTCAACCTCAGATGCCTAGGATAATACAAGAGGTATGTGTCAATTCTCATTTAGTCATCAACCCCTTTACTTAATTTGCCTTCACATAGTCAAATAACATTCCTTCCCCTGCCCCATGTTGAGTTTCACAACCATGTGTTTTTGATCCACTATGTGTACTGCAAGAGATTCCTGAACTCAGGAATCTCCAGGGTTTATCTATACCCTTTTCACATCAAAAGGACCTTAATCTTTTTGTCTGTGATAAATGCTACACTGCAGTGTATGCTGATCATGCAATTAGTCATCTCCAAAGTCATTTGGATTCAGGACAGCCAATATTAAGACCTGTCAGAGAGGCTTTCAAAGAGGCTATTTTTAGATTGAAGCCCATGTCCTTTCAAGACAAAGTGACCCTTCCAAATAGGAATTTACCACCACTTCCATGGCTCAGGCCTCCCATTCAAGGTTATGGGTGTCACTATCCAGAATGCAGATTTTATGCCAAGACAAGGAAGTCACTCCAGTCACATGGCAGAAAGAAGCATGAAAAGGGGTATGCAAGCAAAGATAATTCCAGTATTTACATGCAGTACCTCTTTGGTCACATACACTCCTTTCAGGTTCATCCCTCTTTACTGAACTCCATCCCTGATGATGCTTTCAGTAGATTTTATGCTGGACTACATGAAAAATATCATCACACAACCATTATTCCTCCAGCTGCTATAACCACCAGCCATACTCCAGACTGTACCCCATTTTTATATCAGACTGGCTGGCTAACTGCTGTGGAGGGATATTCCTTAACATCACTTTGCAGATTAGCTTCTACCCAATCATTGAGTCAAGATCCTCCCTATCTCTGTCAGGTCAGAGAGTTGGGGAAAGCCTATATGGCTACCATCAGAAGCCATGGAAGAATTGAGCCTGCACTATTAGAGCAGTTAACAAGTTGGAGATCACTACAGTAAGAAAAATGCTTGTATCCTATGCTTGATGATGTTCCTAAATATCTTTGCTATATTTAGTACATTTCAAGCTACTACAGGAAAAGGATTCCTTGAAATCCTTACAGCACCCATTGCCAATAAGCTCATCATTTTCATTCTGAGTTATTTTACAGCAATATGAGGACAATGAAGGCATGAATTCTGGAGGAAGAGCATGTGATTGTGGGTGTGAAGAAGATTGTTATTAGTAGAGAGCAGTGAAGAGGAAGGGGATGATGAATCAGATGATGAATCAGATTATGAATTGCATATTGAATCAAGTGAGGATGATGAATCAGATGTTGGATCAGATGTTGGACCAAATGATGATGAAGACCAGGGTGATGATGAAGACCAGGGTGATGATGAAGACCAGGATGATGATGATGATGACAAGAATAAGTTTAAAAACTAGAGGAAATGGGCCTGGAAGAAGATCTAGATATGGCCAAAATAAAGGTAAGTGGTATGATTGGAACTAAACTCCATGACCTTCACTAAGAATACATTGACAGCATTCAGCTATCCTGTTCATCTCACACCACAACAGTTGAAGTGTGGAAGGGATTTGCTGGATGCCCTCAAAGAGTCTAAATCCTCTTCTCAACTTCAAGCTGCCTATCACAACCTACTTCTTTCTTTGGTAACTACACAAAGAATCAGAAGTCTTGAAGAAAGGTTTCATTCTCCCTTGGAAGTTTTCATTATTTTCAGCAGTATTGGCAAGAATGGAACATTTCAACCAGTTCATCTCATTTCCTCTGCCATAGCTAAACTTTATTAGTATACTATATATATATATTTATAGTGAATTGTATTCATTCTGATGATACAATTGAGTAAGTGAAACTTTTATTCCCAAAATACCAAATTTCTGAATGTATGTAGGAAATGCTGTGAACAGATTGCTTCCTGGACAAAATCAGGGGGTGTGAGCCCTTTCTCCACCATCAGAAGATATAGTCAACTATGCTACAGCTTGGCTCAGAATCACATCTCTCTTCCCCATTTACAATTCTCTTCTCTTACCAAGATCATTTTACATTTGATGGCCACTCTCTCTCCACTGCAGGCCTTACCAACATGTATCATCAAGTCTTTCAACAGATCTCTACCCTCCTTTATGATGACCTTCTGTTTGGATTACAGGAGAGCAGCTTGCCACCACTAAGGAAGTCCCAGGACATTGTGGACAATCCAAATCACTATGCCATTGGACAAGGCTTCTTAATGTCAGAAGCATCTGATCCCTGGGCTTCAATTAGGACCATATTCCAATCACAGGATCTTCTACACACCTACTTCACTCTGGGCACAGAAGGCTCACCAATTCCTCATCATTCTGCATGGAAGGACTATCTAGCCAAGGTTGAAAAATTTAAAGAGGGCTTTTATTTCCTATTTCACCAGGTGGTTGGCATGCCAAAGAGAGGATCAGAGGAGATTTGTATTTGTGTGGCTGACTCTGATTTTGGCCCTTGAAATATCTACTACATGTTTGATCATGTTGCATGTGTGGGCATGTATAGCAAGACCTCTCACAACTCTGGAAAAGACAAGCTCACTGTGCATTTCCTTCCTAGGAGCTTGGAGGTCTTACTATGGCACTTTTATGCCTCAGTGGCCACTGTGGAGGCTTGGGCTGTTGATCAATTTATTGCCACTCCTAATTCTCTCTATTGATATTACCTCTTCTCCAGTATGGGCCAAAGGTGGAAATCAGAGACACTATCACAAATCCTTCAAAAGCTAAGCTGTTGTCACTTGGGAACTTCTCTCAATATCAATCAGCTGTGCCACATTTTACCTGGTATTGCTGATCACTATGCTATTGCCAACCTACCAGACACATATTCACAGTCCACCATGCATGCTCAGCTTGGTCATACTCCTGATACAGGACACCACCTTTATGCTCAAAAGCTTAATGAGCATCCCCAACTCACTACTCACTTTGCCAGAAGTATGTATGTCCTGGCAGAAGCTATGGGGATTTTCAGGGGAAAAGCCTAACATGATCACTGCTATGGCTGCTCAAAGGATTAACTCTATTGCTGCAATTAAGCCTGGATCTGGCTCCTCTGACTGTGAAGTCACTGCCCTTAAAGCTCAGCTCTCTTCCATCCAATCATCTCTGTTAACTCTGCAAAATCTACTTTCTCAGTCTACATCAAATTTGCAGGTACCGTGTCATGGAGGTCAATCTGGTCAACAAATATCTACAACTGCCACCTTCAGCACTCCAGAGGTACCAATGACACCAAGGGAATTGAGAACTAGAGAAAAGGATCCTCCTCCTTCCATCCCTCCTACTGCTTCCCTTCCTTTATGTTTGACACCTCATATGGATCCCTCTTCTTCATCTGCTGGTCCTGAACTCTCCACTATTGATTCCAGTGTGGGCAAGCACAATTGTGAGGAGTTGGAGGATATTTTCATCTCACAGTGCAACACTGATCATGTTCTTGAGGTAAGCTAACATTTTCAGTGTAGATTAAATCTAATTTGGTGCTAGACACTGATGACAGAAGATAACATAGAAGCCAGGAAAAGACAAAGGGTGCCCCTAAATGAATCAGAGAGTCATGAGTCAGGCCCTGAAACAACACATCCTGTGAGCATTCTTTTCTCTAGCAAAGTTAGGTTCTCTCAAGACCCAGTGGCTTCTCAGAAAGACCACACAGTAGCTGCCTTTTATTGTCCCCCTTGTAAACAAAGCTTCCAGGCTTTTGAAATTGGTGCACACTTTCATGAAATGAAGGCCAAAAACCCCAAGGATGAATGGCATCAGATGAGCTTTGGTATGAAGGTGGCTAGCTGAAAAAAAGAGTATTGGATTTACAGAGAAGATGAACTCAAATATGTTTGTGTTTGTGGCACCTACTCATCTTTGATGCAACAGGATATTTGTGAACACATAGCCAGTCTTCAAAAGCAGGACAATCATCACAGACTAGACAATAGAAGGAAGCCTGACTGGCAAAGGGATAAATGAGAGCACAAGGTTGCAATTATTACTGTTTGCTTTTAGTGTATAGCTCAATAAATATAGTCATGTGGTAAATATTAGTATGTCAGTATAACATGTTGGAATCACTGAAGATTGTAAGCCATGACAGTATACTTTGGAAATTGCCCCCATATGATGTACACATGGTTTCAATATTGTACTGTAAGACATGAGAATCAGGATGAGTGAAGACATTAAGAAGGTATGATACTGGAACTGGCATGACATTACCAGAGTAAAGAAAGTGAGAAGACACTCAGCTAGACATGGGATTAAATCACTCACTGTTCATCAAGGCAAAAGGACTGGAGTGAAGACAGTAAACATAAGAAGATACCCAAATGGACATGAGATGGAGTCACCCAGCAACAATCATTGCAATGGAATTGCAGTTATAGTGAAGACAATGAGAAAACAACAAGCTGGATTTTGCATGAATTCACTCACTCACAATCAAGGTAAATGGACCAGAGTGGGAGTGACAGCAGCAAAAAGACACCTAGCCCTGGCATGAAACTACTCACTCCCTATCAGGGCAACAGGACCAGAGGGGGAGTGAGAAAAGTGAGAAGATACCCTGGTGGACCTGGAATAAAATCTCTCACCAACTGTCAATGGAACAGGACCAAAGTGTGAAGACAGTGAAAGAGACCCAGCAGGACCTGACATGAAATAATCCACCAACTGTCCAGGCAACAGGATCAGGAGTGAAGCAAGTAAGAGAACAACTGGACCTGGCATGAAGTCACTCTCAGAGTGAAAACAGTGAGCAGACAACCAGGTAGACCTGGTATGTGATCACTGACATTCTGTCAAGGGAACAGGACCAGGGTGGTGGTGAATGCAGTACAAAGACACCCAGCTGGACTTGGGAAACAGCACCAGAGAGAGAATGAAGACAGTGAGACAACACCCAGCTGTACCTGGCATGATGTCACTCACAAGCTGTCAAGGCAACAAGACTAGTGGCAGTGAAAACAGTAAGAAAATATCCAGCTGTACCTGGCATGAAACAACTTACCCACTGTCAAGGCAACAGGACCAGAGAGGGTGTAAAGAAACTGAGAAGACACCCAACTGGAGCTGACATGAAATCACCCATCAACTGTCAGGGCAGCAGGACCAAATTGGCAGTCAAGATATTGAAAAGACATCCAGGTGGACATAGCATGACATGTCTCACCAGCTGTCAAAGAAACAGAACGTGAGTGGCAGTGAAGAAAGTAAGAGGACACCCAGGTGGACTTACCATGAACTCACTCACAGATTGTTAAGGAAACAAGACCACTGTGGGAATGAAGTCTGTGAAAAGACATCCAGCTCAGCCTGGCATGAGATCTACTTCCTGTCAAGCAAACAGGACCAGAATGGGAGTGAAGTGAGTAAGAAGGCACTGAGCTGGACCTGGCATGAATCACTCACTTCCTGTCAGGGCACCATGACCAGAGTGGCAGTGAAGACAGTGAGAAAACACCCAACTGGACCTGGCATGAAATCACTTACACCCTATGAAGGCAACATAACCAGAGTGAAAGTGAAGATAGTAAGACAACACATAGTTAGACTGGCCATGAAATCACTCACTGTGTATTAAGTGAACAGGCTCAAGCAGCAGTGAAGGCAGTGAGACAACACACAGCTAGACATGATATGAACTCACTAGCCATCAAGGCAACAACATCAAAGTGGCAGTAAAGACACTGAGAAGACACCTTGCTAGACCTGGCATGAAATCACCCACATCCTATCAAGGAAACAGGACCAGAGTGGCAGTAAGGACAGTGAGAAGACACACAGCTGGACCTGACATGAAATCACTCACCACCTCTTAGGGAAACAACCAGGATGACAGTCAAGACAGTGAGAAGACACCCAACTGGATCTGGCATGAATCACCCACTTCCAGTCAAGGACACAGGACCAGAGTGCAGTGAGAACAGTGAAAAGACAACTACCTGGACCTGGCATGAAATCACTCACAGACTGTTGAGGCAACAGGACCAGAGTAGCAATGAAGCCAATGAGAAAACACCCAGCTGGATCTAACATGAAATTGCAGAACACAGATGGATATACCTGAGAGGGGGTGCCATGAAGGCGACTCTGGAGCTCTCAGGCAAAGCCCAATCCAGCTCACACAAGGACTGGGGGTCAACATGTGTGCACACCACCCAGTTGGCCAAATATTTGAATCATGAGCCTATGAATTTGCTGGAGGAAGCCAGAACAGCCCCAGAGTTGATGAAATGGACCTAGATGTCAAAGGAATGGCAGGGTCAACATGTGGAACAGCCCCACAGTTTACACCAATTCATTCAGACTTACCTGGAGGCCAAGGTCATCAAACAGAAGTTGAGGGGAGGTCTGATGATGCTCCTGCTTGCAGAACCATGTGGAGCTGAAAATGCATTAGTAAGGCCATCCAATCCAGCTGATTGCAGCAAATTGCTTACCTGGGGTGAGTCAAGCTGAAGACTCAAGCAACTCACGAGAGGAAGCACTGGGGGCTGGAGTCGACTAGGAGTCAATAGAGGAAGCCTAAACACCGATGAAAATGGGTTTTAGTGGCTGGGATGGATCCAAGGTCAATATGGACGAGCCAGGACTTGCCTGAGGACAAGGAGATGCTGCCCAGAGCCAGAGGGAGCTCAGATGAGCATCCTGCTTGGAAACTCATATGGAAGTAGTGTAGTTGGGAGACATGGCTTGGGAGACTTACTTAGGAGTGTTTACTCAGAGGTAATTTTCTGGTTAGGTATTTGAATGCTTGATGTTCAGCCTTCAGTGCAATTTCAATGGATGTTGAACTGTGAAACACTATTTGTGGACTTGGAGGTCCAGTATATAGTACACTACAGACATGGTCTGTATTGCATGGTACATGGAGTTTTGTTCAACTCATGTGGGTTGAACTACATATGGTAAGTATGACCTTCCATAAAAGTGTCTCTCAAGTATTGTACTGAGTAAGCATAGAAATGCCATAGAACATAATAAGAAGGAATGATGTCATAAGCATGTCATCCTGGATGTCATAAAGCCTAGACCTTTTCTCCATATTGGTGAAACACTGGTAATGTCCAATAGCCAGTCATAGAATCACATGCAGTGGTAAACACATGCAAGTGTTGTGTCAGTGTCAAACACGACATGACAAATCTCCTAAGAACAAATAGTGAGTGTCTGTTACATAACACCAGCGCTAATACTTCATTTGTTCAACACTCCCTGCAGATTTGGTATGTGCCAAATCAAACAGGAGGAATTCCATGAAGGGGCATGAAACTTTACATGCTGGTCCTAGATTCTTAGTTAAGATATCTGCAAGCTGCTTGTCAGTTGTGATGTGTCTGGATAAAAGTACTTTCCAATCCTCGATGCACTCTCTTCTGATAAAATGATATTGAATGTCAATGTGCTTGGATTCATCTCTCTTGTGCAGGATTCTGTGCAAGGAAAATCGATCCTATATTATCTCCATATAGTGGAATGGGATCTGGGTGGAAGCCTAGTTCAGTGGAACATAGAGTGTATCCACATGACTCTGTCAAGAGGTATTGGATAAGGACATGTTATACTTGGCTTCTGCTGAATGACAGAGCGATAGTCTTTTGCTTTGTGTGATAACCAGGTGATTGGGCAGCTCCATTTGCCAGTATGACCATCTCCAGCAGTGGATTTTTGGTCATTTTTGTCCAGATGCCCAGTCTGCATTGCAATATGCAGATTCTCTAGAATACTTGGATTTTTTCTTCAATATGCCAATCTCTCTTTCCCCTAGTGGTGGCGGGACAACAAAAAGATATATAGAGCATGGTTTAGATGATCCTCAGTAGGATTCAATGTGAATTGCAACATTTTGATGATGGCAAAAGCTATGTTGGGTCTAGTTCCCAACATGAGATATAGCAAGGAGCCTATCACTGATTGGTATTTTGAGCATGCAGAGTAGGGGTAGTCTCTCCTTCATGTTTCAATGGTCTATATCCTGATGGGAGTGGAGAGTATTTGCTAGACAGCAATTCTCCATTTGAAATCTTCAGATGATTTTGTCCAGATATACAGCCTGATCCAACAATCAAAAGACCTGAGGAATGATCTATCTGGAGATGCATTCCAAGATAATATTCTTTGGCTTGTCCCAAGTCACAACATTCCCATACTGTCATGAACTTCTTCTTCAACTCTTGAAGGTATTTGGTAATTTGTTGCTAGTGAAGAGTACATCATCAACGTATATGACTGAGAATAGATGATAATGTTTTCTCAATCTATCTTCTTCCACAACACATATACTCCAGCATCTGAACAAATGGATGCAGAAGTGAAGCCCTAGTGCTTTGAGGGATTTGTCTAGTTTGATATTTCATGCAAGAGGTGCTTGTTTTAGACCATATAAAGCTCTAGGAGTCAATTGATAGACATAGCACTCTTTTTCCCTTTTGCACAAAAAGCTCTTCTGGCTATTCCTGGCTATATATTTCCTTGTCCAATTTTCCATATAGAAACACAGTTCTTGACATCCAGCACCTCCTAGGTCCCAATTGTAATTGGGCAGCCAGAGGATAGAAAATGATTTGAACAGATTTGAATCTTGCTACCATTGGGAGAAAAGAAGAGACATACACATCTCTCAAAGTCTACTCCATACTTCTTGAGAGGAAACCTTTGGCTACTAAATGGGCATGTTTCCGCCCATCAGATTTAATAGTGCATAGACCCACACCTGCATTTACAGGCTTTCTCCCATGAGGTAGAGGTACAAGTTCCCAAACTTTCCTCTTGCCTAACGCTGCATTTCCTTGCACATGGCAAGGGCTCTCCCAAGCCTTTTACTTTCAGCTGGTAATCTCTGAGTATCCCAATAATGAACAGGTGTTGTCGACTTCCTTCCTTGACCTTCTGCATAAGCAAGTAGGTTGACAAAGCGTCAGTACCACATTCTGACTGAGCTTGTGCAAGTTGATCATTGGCTCCCCATGTCCAATGCTTCTCTCTCATCTCCTCTAAAGATCATCTCCTTTGATGCTTTCCATTCTGCATCAACAGGATGTGTCCTTTTCTCCATAGGTATTCTCTTCTGGTCTGAGAGGAATAACTCGCTCTCTAGTAGACCGACAGATGCACTGGAGTCTGGATATGAATTGTATATCAAGAGGGTAATGCTGTCTTTAAAGGGAATTTTTGACAGTCTTTTTAGAAGTCTCTGTTCTCTGTGGTTCCATTTGTACTTAAATGCATTGGATTTGCAAGGATTCCTTTGGGTGGTTCAGAGAGACAGTTGGGATGAACTGTTTGTGGGATCTCAATTGGTATTTGTTCTTCTGGAGGAAGGTGACCTCCATTGGAAACATCCTCATGAGGTTGGTCTTGAGTTTCCTCTGGTGTTTGGTCTTTTCTGACTAGTCTTTGCACATCACAGGAAAAACTTCTTTGTCAAAGATAGTGTTGGTGCTAATGATGACCCATTGGTTTTTATCTAGGAATTGATAGGCTTTAGATCCAGGTTTGTAACCTAGGAAATATCATTGGAGCGCTTTTAGCCTGTAACTTTGTTCGATGTTCCTTCTTGATAAAAACATAAGCAAGACAACCAAAAACTCCTGAAGTATGAAACATCAGGGTTTTACCCATCCACATAATTCTACTGGAGTTTTCCACTGTGATCGCATTGAAATGGTTGGTGATTGTACACATGCACTGAGGTCTTGAGGGCATGTTGCCACATGTTAGAGAGGAAGACAGGCAGAATTTGGTCTCATGGCTTCTTCCTTTTCTACCATGGTACAATTAAAATGCTCAGCATGACCATTTTGTTGGGGAGTATCTGGAGCAGTCATGTGATGCTCGATACCATGTTGTTCGCATTAATAAAAGGCATGCAAACTCAGAGAGACTCTAAACTCTCCCCACATGATCCTGAATGCAATCCAAAGGAAGTCAGCCCAAGACATGATTTTGAGCCCAGGCAAGCCAGAGAATGAAAGGCATCAAAAGTAGTCAGATTTGAGGTGAGAGGAAGATGATGGATGCATATCCACTGAAGTCATTCAATGAAGGTGTGACGATAGCATTTGTGGTAGTAAGACTCCAGCAGGAAACTCACATAGATCAGTGTGGATAAGTTCAGTGGGTTGGTGGCGCGCTTTGTAGAGTGATACGATAAGGTTTCTCGGTCATCTTTTAAGGAGCACAGCTTGAGGACCATAGGTTTGTTATCCCATTGAGGTCTTGAATGGAGTAACAGTGGTTGCTTTGGAGTAACTGGCACATGGCATTGTATGAACAATGTCTCATCTGTGCATGTCCACAGGTCAAAGTTTCCTTTGAACTAATGGTTTTGAATCCTGATCAGTTATAGACTGCAAAGATACATGAATATAATGAAGGGACCCTTTAGATGCTATTCAGGCATGACCCACAGGTAAAAGGTCACCATTAGGTGCCCAAAGATTTGAGTTCCATCAATGTTCGAGCATCAGTGTATAGCTCCTTATTGTGGGTCAGCTGGAGGTGGTTGAAACTTACCCTCATATGGGAGTTTTGGGCAAAACTCCACTCTGTATAATTTAGTCAGTTTTTCCTTCATGATAAAATATGATGGTACCATCTCCCCAATTTCTCTACAACCATATCTGCATCTGCTGTCTGAGACTAGCTTTGGAGTAGAGGTAGTGGCAGTGTATGACACAAAGTCATCAAGGTTGTGAGTGCAGTGCACAGAAGCACCTGAGTCAAGCAGAATCAGCTGACTCTTTTGCCTTTACAAGTTAGACACATGGTTGCTTTCCATATTCATAGGTAAATGGCAAGAGATGCACTTTCCTTCTCCTGTGAAACAAGTAGTTTGTGCTGAGTGCAATCAGAGCATAGCGGATGATGATAAAACATCTTCAGCACATTATGGTCTTTATCCATGAGGACAGTGTTTCCAAGACCATCAGCCATTACCAGGGTATATGGCATCACTAGGCCAGTTCTCAGTGGAAGGAAGTGGTGGGCGAATCTCAGCCAAGTGTTTGTGCAGTCCTCGCAAATCCTTCTCCATATCCTAGCAGATCCTCCTTTACTTTAAATCATGACTCCAGATGTATGCCTGGGGTGGTGTGAGCCACACGCTCAGTCACAATCTTCCTCTCCATCATAGACATAGCATGTCTAGTGGTTGACCACCAATATTGCTATCCATTGAGTTTATATCATGGATAGATAGTAGGCTGGTGCCCACAAACCTGTTGTTAATAGTCAAGTGACCAATAGAAAATCTGAAATTCTCGAGGTTTTCTTCGTGCATCTGGGACAGTTACTTCCCTGGTTTCAGCTGAAAAGCATGCACTTGATCATGTGGTAATCTTGATTGAAGGGTTTATAGGTGGATGAATTGGAACACATGACGTCCCATGGCAAAACTTTGTCATCATACTAGATAATACAGAGTCCTCATTGCTCATTTCCTTCAGACTCCATTCGATATACTCTGGAATAGGGTTGAGGAGAGGAAGTAAGAGACTTTGTATGACAACTTAGATGTGGTAGACTCACACATTCGCCATGGGATCCATCATCACTAGTCATAATCCTCTGCTGTAAGAGGATTGACTGAGTCCTCATATAGCTCCTCAGGGATATCTATCTCAGGAACTGTTTGAAATGGTTCTGAATGACCTGGTGGATGAGTTCTAACTCCTGATCCAATTGCTGGACAGTGAGTTTGGAAGAACTACATACAGAATGGGTTGTTCCAGATTCATCACTTGATCTGGAGACCCCTGATGCCTCCTGTTGGAGATACTCCACCTGCACATATATGCGAAATCTTCTTCATTGTACTGTGTAGACTTCTTCATAGGCCATTGATTCATTGTCTCGAATCCATGTTATTTCTGGCCTTGCCTTTTTGCCTTTTATTGGGGTAGGAGGTCTCTGCCCCTGGCTTTGTGGGTTCTTTCCCCCTCACAAGTACCCTGGCTCTGCTTTCCTTGTCCCTTTCCTTATTAGGGGAACTGCCTCTGTAGAGGATACCTGAGGCTGGACATGGATGATTTCCGGGACACAGCAAATTTGCTGCTTGCTGCCAAGTATAGTATACTTCTGGCCTGTAACATGGCAAGTCTTGCCTGGATAGTAATTCTTTATGCAGGAGCCATTCCTGCATTGAGGATAACTTCCTCATGGAGCAAAACTGAGTGTTGGTTGTGGGTTTGACAGATTAGAGAGTTAGTGAATGGAGGGACTTCTGATGAGAATGGCAGGGTCCTTCATACTGCTCTTGGTCAATAGTACTCTTTTCCTTTCCAGTAACTCTCTGCTGATATTCCTTTTGAATATGTGGGATAATCATCAATGAGCTTTGAAGTTCACATCCTGCGACAGTAGTAGTAATGAGGAGACAATGTTCTCCCAGTCAGAGGAGTAAAGCCACTAGAATGGCCACATTGGGTGACTATTCTTGTCATTGACTGGAAACCCTGCTGCTGTCAGGCGTTCAGTGCATGTGATCAGCTTGTTTGCCTCATCAACAGGATTGACACTTACTCTTGATTCTATGCTGAAAGAGTGAGTCTCATTTCAGATGAGTGTCACCAATATTAGCCTGGTTTGGCCACTTAGGCAGTTTCGATGTCTGCCAATGGTCCAACTTGGCGAGTGGTTTTCTATTTGGTGGTAAAAGGAAGGGAAATTTCTGAGCTTGATGACACCTCTGGCCTGGATGTCCCTTATTGTCAAGGCTTGAACCTGATGCTCAGCAGTTACTCCTGTGCTGACGACAGGTGTGTCTTCAGTAAAAGCTTGGTAGAACCCTCATGGCCACTAGCAAAGGCATCAATGGAAGTTGCACCATAATTTATAGCGTTGTTTCTGTTAAGAAGAGACAAAAGTGAGAACGTCTTTTGTGGACATTTTTAAACCTAGAACAAGCAGTTGAAAGCAAAAACCAATTAAGCAAACATGTTTTCCTCTTCTATCCCAAAGAAAGGAATAAAAGGCTTAGAGTGGAATGGGCTTTGATCACTGCTCTATGCTTTCCAATATGCCATCCCCTGGTTTTCTCCTAGGAAGCATATTTCCCATCATCCTTTGTAGAGCGTTGTCAGCTCTTTTATCCTTTCTTCAATCTATCACCCATTTCTAAGTCACTGTTTGCTTTTTTTCTTTTCACCTTTCTTTGACCTTTCCCAATACATCAATCCTTTCCTGTTGTTATCCTGATCCTGCAAGACTCTCTTAAGGTGTGGAAGTTTACATGGAGGAAAGTAGTGTGGATTATCAACTCAATTGACTTTTCTCCAGTCCTGGCAAGGACTGAGTTGATGAAAAGATACACTTCTACTCCAACTCCCATGCCTCTGATTGTGCAGGATGGAAAGGGTGTTTTAAAAACAGAGGATGGAAATTCTCTTATCAGCAATTAACCATGGTAGTACACTGGGTGTGCAGTGAAAGGAATTTGGGGAAATGAAAAGGTCAAGATTTTTGTACAAATATGAAAGGGAAAGAAGCATATGTGTAAAGCATACATGGTTTTTATGTAATACTTCTTTTAGAGGTATACTGTGATAGTTCTCATCATCAAAGGATGATGTTGAAAGGATAAAGTTCAAATCAGCAGTATACATCTGGCTTGTGAATGTAATATGGCATAGGATATGTTTGATGAGTTTGGTGTGTCAAAGTAGTCTGATAGACTCTCAGGCAAATACACCAGTTTTTCTGTTGTCATTGTAGCCCATTTCAAGGATAGGGCACAGCACCTCCAAGATCAAGGATCTTGACCCCTTTGCCCTTCATGGGTCTGAAGGGATGATGACATAATCCTGAATTCTGACAAAGAAAACATGAGAACTCCCATTGCATGACAGTGAAAGGATGTGAATAGTATGGTGTGGAAAAGGGATGCATGTCAAAGACTCATCCTGGATTGACAATTGAGGAACCTGTATTGGTTCTTCATCACCTCTAATCCCAAAGGCCCTCATCTCCATGGGAGATAGATGTCATGAGTGATGAAGAATAGTGAGAAAAATATCCCCATAGCCTGGTGTGAAGATCTCAGCTGGGGTTGGTCTCTTCCCTACTACCCACGACTCCATTTCCTGTTGGATATTGGTGCCCATACTCAGTCTGCCAAGGAGTGGAAAATCCCTGACATGGGCTGCATCTCCCCTCACACTTACATACCACTCCATATCGTAGTTCAGGACATTCCTTGTGCCACAACAAATCTTCTCTCTGTCCATAATTGGACAATTGATCCATGTTCTTGCAAATCGCGCTGCTTCTCATCTTCATTCAACCAATAGTCATCTGGGTTTTCATCTCCGTCTTCATTGAAGTTGAATCCCACAAAAACTCTCAACCTCTTACCGCCTTCCTCCGGCAATTTCTGGATAGATGAGGTCAGGAGTGACCTCTCTCCCTCTTCTAGAGGTGATTGGCTTCTTTATGAAGACGACTTCTGTGGAACATACAGGTACTTGAACTCTTCCTTGATTCTACATCCTCTGTTCCAGTAGTATGCACCCTGGACCAGTGAGGGGAGGTGAAAGGGGGAGCAGGCATGTTAGGGCCTGGTCAGAATCAAGGAGGGTGTTCTGAGGTTGAAGTAGGTGGACCTGGATGGAGATGAGCCAGCGAGGGTAAAGGTGTCACCAAGTGAGGAGGCACCATCTGTGTCTGCAGTGGTCCCGAATTCCAGACCAGGTGTCTAGTCGACACAGTGGTCTCGGTGATGGATGAGAAGCAACGGTGGGGATGTGGGATGGGATGTGGGAGCTTGCATTAGAGTAGGTGTTGGGTGAAGGAATGGAGTAATGGGTTTGAATCGATTATGGGATTGTCTTGCCAAATGAATTAGCCTTGTAGGGGACTGGAATAGGATTTACTGTCAGCATCTGTATATCCAATAAGCGTCCCACTACTGCAATCAGAAGATGGTAATGAGGCTGTCATGGCACTCATCTGCTGTCCCCTGAACCTAAGAGAAAAGTTGGCTGTACAGGGGTCAGGTCAAGGCAGCTCCTCACTCTGACTTTCAGTCAGATGAGCCCTTGTGAACTCTATGAGTCTTTGTTGCCTGACAGAATCTATGATTCTCTCAGCAGCCCCTGCAATGAAAGCTCTCTATCAAGGTGCAAACATGTAGTTCTACCAAGGAAATACCCTGGATTTGCATCAATGAATTGCAACACCACTGACTCTTCCAGTCGAGTTGAGACTCATATCTTGGCAGTGGAGCTGACAGGCTATATGAAGGAGGATTTGTAAGATCTTCCAACATTGAAGCATCCTGAGGAGGAGGACCAATGGTCTGGTCCACCTGGATGCACCATGACCCAAATTGATCACTTGCCTCAGCTGCCACTCTATAAGTGCGATGATGAGCAGGTGTGTGCTGCATCTCAACACAGAGTGTGAAAAAGGCAATAGCTGAAATGACAAAGAAAAATTCAGCTTGTCAAAATGGCAGTTGCAAATAAACCCATTGTATTCTGTGGAGAAATGAGAGGGTGTTGAGGAGACCCAACAAAATTCTCCAAGTAAACCATGAGCCATTGTTTGGTTGCATCCCTTGCTCAGCTGCTGCAAGGTTATAGACATCAAACCTAGGCAATGAGCTTGGGGCTCATAACCTAAAGTGAATTAGTGTAGTCAGGAGACTAAATCTGGTATGAACTACCAGACTTTTTAGATATAGTCAGGCTAAGCCTAAAGTCTACTTCTACAATGCAGTGGAAGTTCTTAGGTAAGGACCTAAAGACTTATTAAGTGTTTACTTGGGGTAACTTTCTGGTTGGGTATTTGAATACTTGCTCAGCCTTCAGTACAGATTTCCAATGGATGTTGAACTGTTACTATTTGTGGACTTGGAGGTCAGTATATATATGCTACAGACATGGTCTGTGCATGGTACATGGAAGTTTTGTTAATTCAACTTGTGGGTTGAACTACATACACATATAGTAAGTAATGACCTTCCATATAAAGTGTCTCTCAGGTATTGTACTGAGTAAGCATAGAATGCCATAGAACATAATAAGAAGGAATGATGTCATAAACACATCATCCTGACGTCCATAAAGCCTAGACCTTTCTCCATAATGGTAGGAAACACTGGCTAATGTCCAATAGCCAGTCATAGAATCACAGTGCAGTGGTAAACACATGTACAAGTGTTGTGTCAGTGTCAAACACACATGACAAATCTCCTAAGAACAAATAGTGAGCATCTGTTATGTAAGACCAAGCGCTAATACTTCATTTGTAGGACTTTGAACACTGTTTGTCCCTTCTTCTCCCTTTTTCAATCATTCAACTTTGATACACAAAATGTCCAAGTACAAATTCAAAATATAGATTACAACTTTGTTAATTTTCCTAAGTCAATTGTCCTTTTCAAATTTTCAACTTCAATACACACAATGTCTAAAGTCCAAACTCAAAATTGTCCAAGTCAAAACATCAAAAGTGCAAGTCAAAACACCAAATATAGTAGAATAGTAGTTTATAACTATGTAGACTACAGGTTTACTAAAATGTTAGTTCAATTTCTGGAGATGAGGGCAGAGCAACATTTTCAGG